>JAUMHD010025198.1:0-47777 GCA_032359135.1 Ulvella scutata | reverse complement strand
TGTGTCCTGTGGTCACCCATTGTCCCTTGTTTTTCCGAGGAAACTATCAACCCTCATGCTGAGGCCCCCCCCCCCCCCCCCCCTCAGGCACTACCACGAGTCTCCACTATGTTTGTTGGAACAAACATCTATCCTTGTCCCCTCGGGATTCTTTCTTCCGATCTAGAATCCACTTCTTCTATTCAGTCTTTTGACCCCCCCCGCCCTTACTACGACATTCGGACTGAGGTCGATTTTCTGTTTGCGCTTGGTGCGTTACTGGTCATTGGGGTTATGGCCTGCGCTGCTATTGGGTGGGATACCTTGAGACAGACGCTTCTATGCTTTTGCACCCTCCGTGTTTTCGTACGGCGCCACTATCCATGCAAGTTACACAGACGATACCTTTGCCAGATCTTCCCCAGGCGCGTTCTGCTGTTATACATGCCAATCACGTACAATACAGCCTCACGCTACAGCACACATGCATGAGAATGTCTCGGAGGCTTGCGATTACACGAAACAATGCGGAACACCAAGCACACATGCATGCTGTCGTTGCATGTCTCACACACAGGCTTGTAAGCCACGCCTATGTCGATGGAAACACACACGCACGCTGCCATGCATCCCAGTTCTGATATCGCCATACGATGTGGCAGGTCAGACCAGAACTAGGCAACAGGCACAGCTGCACGGTCTTTGACGGAAATAAACAGGCCATTTATGGTGTGAATTGTGGCGCCAGTCGTCATGCCAGGGTCTTGGTTGGGCACCATATCAACCTCAAAGCGCTTGAGGAGCACTGCCAGAGACACAACAGCCTCCATCAGCGCAAACTGGTCTCCCACACACTTGCGAGGTCCGCCGCTGAAAGGAATGAATCTGCACGCTGCTCAACAAGATGTAGAACTCATAGTGTGGCTGTTGCACTACAGGGTCGTTGTATTCAACGCTGGGGACAAGCAACTGAAAAATCCAGGCGAAAATGGTTGGTTCGAGCCTGGAACCTGGTGCAAGAATCGCTGGCTAAGAAAAACTCGTCGATAACGATGATGACACGAGTTTTCGAACTGTCATCATAAACCTTGGTTTTGAAAAACAACCACCGAATACAGAGGCCGGACAAACAAGCAAGAAATGTTCGAAGAAATACAGCACCTGAAATCTGTGTTGGTTTCAGTCGGCATTGGCTTGTCCAGGGGGAAGCGCTCAGGCTTGAATTCGTGGGGGTCATCCCATACTGCCGGAGACCTGCACCACCGCAACCAACTTTACAACCGGAAAGGTAGTAAAAAGGCATGAACACAAACAGCTAAATCAACTTACACACAATATCGCCCACTTCAGACGAATGCAACATGGCGAAAGTGTTTGGCAGCACTCTAAGCAAAACTGTGATAGTAATGACGAAACACCCCGCACCCCCACAACCACTGCTCAACCACCCCCCTACAGAGTGGCATCTGTAGGATGCGCTGGAAAAGTACACTATTTGACCGTGAGTCAGTCAGAGCGCAAACGCAGAAATGAAAGAAAGAACAAGGCAAGAAAACAATGTGTACCGGAACTGCAAGATCTTGTTGTTGGTAGTGGTTACAGGTGGATTCATGTAATCATGCTGCGGCACCGGACAGCAGATGAAGAGATTCAAAGCGGAGAACTGTTCTGTGAAGCGGCACTTGTAGGAAACATCAAAGCAGCATGCATGAACGACATGCATGCATGCATGCCATGCATGTCATGCATGGCGCACCTGTGGATGTTGTAGATGGCCAGCATAACGTCCTGGTCTCTCGGCACAGTGAGGCCGCTGGGCAGTGTGTCTTCCCGCAGTGCTCTCCTTAACAGCACGGGAGGGTGGGGGTACAACCGCATGCTCTCATTGATGCACCGAAGTGTGTACTTCAGCTCCTTGTACTGCTCCATGTTCGGCTTCTCGCTGTCCCCCAAAACCCTGTCCACCTCTTCCTGCAGAAGACACTATGTTGACAGAACGAAGTATTTATCATGCATGTGTGCCATGCATGTGTGCCATGGCATGCCACATGTAGGTTATGAGCGGTCAGAATGTTAGCCAACAGCATCGGGTGGCTACAGGTGTCAGCGAAGGTAGGTCCCTACACCAGCACCGTTTCGAGGGTTACAGACTCTTCGGTTGCGATGTGCAGTGCAGCATATCACCGCATGCCTGCGATACACAGAACCGCCAGCAGCCGGCGAACCAAAGCACAGAAATATCGCGACCACAGAGTTCTTGATACCCAAAACCTTGTGCTGTCGGAGTCACAGAAACTCATGTCATGAAGTTTTATAAAAATCCTGGTCTACACACCTGGACCTTGGCCATGGAGGCAGGGTTCTGGCACAGGAGGTAGACCGTCCATGTAAGCACAGAGGCAGTGGTCTCGTGGCCGGCCACAAGCATGCTCAGGAGATCGTCCCGCAGCTGCTGAGCGCTTGCAACATCACGGGACGCGATCAGGAACCGCAGGATGGAGGGGTCGGCCTCATTGAGATACTCCTCCTGGCCCTCGGCACGAGCGCGCTCCTCATCGTCGACCATCTCCCTGTAAAGCGTGCTGGCGTTATACTACGGTTGTAGCACATGTTTTGTTTTTGAGGGGGGGGGGGTGTGCAGCGTGTGGTGGTTCGTGTGCATGTTTTGCATGCATGTGCATGCAAGATCGCTCACCCATGCAATTCTAGACGTCGCGAGGGCATGGGTATGCACGATCAGCGATCACCAGCGTCGATTCAAGTTGCCGGACGGACAACTCAAAAGGATTCCCGAACATTCAGAGTAAATTCTGTTAGGAATAACGAAGCGACACTGGTGAGAAAAGCACTGTGTGACATAATGCATCCAATCTGTGCAGTCTCGTGTGCATGCTTGATCAAACTCTAGGCAAGAACCTGATTCAGGCTACTGGTGAAGTGAAAGTGGTGATGGGGAAGCCGGGCAGGAAAGGAGCCAGCTTACAAGCTCTTAACAGCCTCTGATGAGAACCAGGTTGCCACACTGGTATGAAACCAACGTAGCAGCTGACAGAAAAGACATCGAGCGCTGCATTTATCATAGTGAACTGTGAGACTGCTTTCAGAACAATACGTAGCGCACACGCTACGTTGGATTTTTCTTGCGATGACTTGCTGGTACATGAACCATTCTATGGAGTTATGCCTGTAACCTTACACACATTTATATTACGAGAATCGCACTTGCAGCGGGCCACAAGCTCTTCTGTGGTGGACCGGATAATGTCCACTGCCTCGTGTGCGGAACGCTGCCGTGGCAGGAAGTAGCGGCCGAATGGAAGCTTCCACAGTGGTAGTAAGTCTGTAGCTCTTTGTTCTGTCTCCTTCAAAGCTGTGTACACCTGCACCTGACGTATAGTACGTCACATTGTGTCTCATCATTACTGTCGCAGTTTGGGTAAGAGTGATGAGAAAGCATTTGTCGTGATGATGCTATTGTGCCATTCAAGTGAAGTGGTGGATATTTCGTCTCACTTCCTTTTGGATATTTGGGTTCATGCCTGCTCACCACCTTTATGGTTTGTAAAAGTATGTCAAATACCTCTGTGGCTGGTTCTTTGCTCTGTCGCCTTCAAAGCTGCGTACACCTGCACCAGACGGGTACAAAAGCAGAGATCGGAAGTGTATCTTGCTGCGCCTTTGTATAGTTGAGTGAATTGCAGTGCATCAGGGACTGGATTTACCGGACTGTATCTAACTATGGACTTGTACATGTGTCAGATGCCCGTGTTGCTGAGTGTGTGTGGCAGACAGACCCCGAAGAAATAGTCGCAGACTTTCAGCATTGTTAATTGTAACTTGAAGACACTGGTGATGGATGGCATGCATTGATATGGTTGCCTGGGGAGACTGAGAAAGATGTGGGATGCTGTCTGGTAATCGACACTTACTGGTGGATCGAAAACTGCCCCAAGTTCAACATCTTGTTACTGCTACAGCCCAGTGTCGAGTTTGATTTCTGTTTCTTGCTTTCCTTGGATTGTGCACTTAGCCTGGGTTGCTCGAGATCCCCCCCTCCTAGTCACGCATTCTACTTCACGACCGTGTCTATGTCGATGTAACAAAGTTAACGATGTAGTAAGTACCGTTAGGTGTGGACCCAGAGCACATGTGACTAGCACGATAATCGCATTTGTGCATGGGTCATCAAGCCTTACTTGACAGCCGGACTTGCAGAGAGCTGTGATCCATTGTAGCAACACCAGTAGTATACCAGTTGCAAGAGACATGCAGTGGGGATTACGCACTGCTTGAATGACTGGCGAGTCCTTGTTGAGAGCATCAAAGTTGTAATTGAAGACAGCTTTCCCGATCACATCGAGGGTAAGCTGTGAGAAGCAGGCCTCGATATCCACTGCTGTGCCCGTGCTGGCAGCGGCTTCGAGCTTTGTGTTCAACTGAAGAGCGCACTGTCCGAATGTCTTGTCCAGCATCTGTGATAGGTATGCTCTGTGCAGACCTGGCCCCACTGCTTTCCTTCTTACCCTCCAGTTTTCACCACCTGCACAGGACATATTGTCGAGCACAAATGAAGTAGTCTGTGTCTATATGATTCAACAATTTGGTTGTGCACTGCATTCAGCCATCATGGCTGTGAAACCAGCACTGTGACATGTGTGATGCTGCAGAGATCGTCAACCTGCTACCGGTTAGCTACCGGAGATGAAACAGCCTTGTGCAGAAGAAACCTAAGAAATCTGTCTGTGTTAGTTTCCTTCTGCTATGCTACTGTGCAGTAGGCATGGTTTGTCACGGAGGTGCACCTGATGTTGCGAAGCCCACGCCAAACAAGAACTCGGACACTTCTGCAACGAGCCCCTTACTGTACACATTATCTCGGGGATTATCCGAGGCTTGTAAAACGTGCTTCGCAGCTGCTGGGTCACAGATGACGAGGAAGGAGGACACTGGACCAGTTGGCAGAAGGTAGATGGGGCCAGCTTGCTCCATCCACTTATACAGCGCTTTAAACAGGGCTCCACCGAGAAGCTCTTGTATATCCTCAGGCTTTGCATCCGCTACTGGTGCGTCCTGCGCGTATGTCCTTATTGCAGGCCAGCCATGTTTGCAACATCAAACACCCCATCTGACGCTAAAGAAGGTGCGAGGCTGAACATAACTAATCACACTACCAAAATATTGTGGCTTCCGCATATACACACTATCGAGGGCCCTTTCCGAAAAGGATACAGCAGGCTCCCTTGTGGATGCAGTACTAGCACCCAAACGTTCATACGTTGGCGCCATGCTTCGTGTGACAGCAAATCCATAGCAGCAGATTATGATTCACGTGTACATGACTGCATACTGAGTGCCCAGAAACTGTCTGAAGCCCTGTTGGATGCAGCAGGGCACCAGCATCCAAACAGAATCAGTTGTGGGAGACGCACAGACTTACCCCCCCACAGTTGATTGAGCTGTGTGAGCCAACCTGGGCTCGACCAGGTTGAACCTGCGCCTGCTGCATCTATGCTCTTTTCAAATTCTTGATCCAAGAGGTTCTGCAGCACCGTGCTCCTTGTGACTGTATCCATAACAGAGAACAACAACCATACGCGAAAAGAAGCATGCTAACGTAACGAGCATGGTACTGCATGTCGCGATGAAAGTGCGCACCTGTTCTTTCGGTGGAGCAGAGTATGCAACGACGGATCCACCACGACGATGCCGACCATACCTGCAGGGTCTAATGAATACAGATCTGTGGTGGAATGTTGGGCAGCCGTGCACCATGGTGAACACTACTGTGGGCCTAGCAACATTCGTGCCTGCACGCAGCACTACAAGGGTGTGTCTGGCATGTGTATTGCGCCGGCGGACACCTTGTTCACACAGTAGACATAATCGTTACCGGGTGACCTCTGTTTGCATCTGCATCCTTTGTGTTGTGAGCAGAGGTGCGGTTACAAATGGCGCACGTGTCCTGACACAGATTCTGTGGCGTGGTGCACCTCAGCCGTCACTGTGCATGCATATGTCCCTGATGCCTTTTGGGTTTTGTTTGTCAGAAAAGGGTCTCGAATAACACGAATCGGGTGATGGTATGTGTACACTTCATGGCAGTGGTTCCTGCCCAGGAGATTGAGATGCAGACGGGCATGCTTTTACACAACTGCTGCCATTCTGGTGTTCAGATCATGAGATCTATACTTACACAGAAAGTTGATCACGATCGATCAATGATCGAATGGACCTATGCGAACCTTTTTAGCATGTCGCTCTGCGAGAGAACCGTCAACGTATAACTACCGCTGTGGTGATGCAGCATGATGTAGCGTCGCACATGCCCGTGCTCTCTTCCATGCATCACGTGTGGAATAAAGAACGTAATGCCCAATTCAGCCCTGAAGTTCACTCTGAAAGAACAAAGTTACAAGGAAAAAATAATCTTCTACTGATCAATTATGTCAATCTGCCCATCAACACACTTGAAAGCGGCTAGATTTTTCCCGCGAATCCACTTTGTCATGCCCACATCCATCAGAAGAACCTTGCCCCCGCAGCGGCTGCCAACATGCTCCTGCATCACAACATAACTGATTAGAGAAATCTTACGTAAGGATACAGTAAGGCACTGCGATAGCACTCAGTCAGCTGCACAGCGACGATCTTTGTTGATCGCTGTTCAAACTCCTCACACAGCCGCAGTCATGCATGCAGGATCAATGCATGCACTAGCAATATCATACCTGCACTGTGTGACCCACCACCACACGCTGAGCTCCTACCTCCTCCAGCACGGACTCCACCTTGCTACAGAGCTGCATGCATGCCCGATCTCATAGTGTGGAGACAAAACATGGTGTGGAAGAGACAGAGGTACCTAACTTGGAGGGACCAGCACATCAGTGGCGATCATACACACACATAAACACGCACACTGACCAGAAGCTGTCACAATTACAGTACATACATAAGGGGTGGTCTTGAGCGCACTTGATCTTCAGAGCCCAACGCGTAGTCGCGTGTCCAGAAGGGTCCGCTGTCGCCCAACCCTCTGACGATGGCTGGGGGGGTCCCTTCTTTTGGACATGCATGTGCGCCATCGCATGTGCTCAGGGCGGCAGCCATTGCACCATTCAGGCGCGCCACTGGGGTCTTCCCAAAGCCCACAAACGTATCGTCTTTGACAGCCTGTAAACACGAAATGTCGATTTACTGTCGGCAATTGTAACGTTGTACTGGTGACGAGAAACCTATGTCCAAGACAGTCATGGGACTGTTCATTAATCAGGCGGCGATGTCGCGGCTATGCAGTTTCTAAATTCTGTGTAATATCTTTCTCATACACCCTATGGGTGAACCCCAATGAAAGTATGTGAAGCTTGCACACATTTTTGGTGACGTATGAGAAGTAGATGTGGCAATAAATGTCTTCAATGAACGTTCTATAGACAGCAGGGAGTGTTACCCAGAGCACATTGCAATCATGGTCGTTCTGAGTGCCCAACAGTGATGCATGCATCGTTTGACCCTTGCATAGCTACTAGCACCTGTAGCCACCACATTTATGTTCGCCAGTGTGTGTACTTTGTGATGCACTGAGGATCAGAGTCTCTGTCATACCATTGAAATGTGCAAATCATACAGTTGGGCAGCCCGTAATGTAAAGTCAACCGTGACTACCATGTTGCTAAACATTGAACCTGTGCATCCGAAGAGTTCTAAGACATGCAAACCATCGAAGCAAAATTTTTCTTCAGGACAGTATGTTCCACTTCTGAGGGCGTTTGACCTAGGTTCGATTTTGTCCCAGACAAGTGTTTACAACGTTTCCCTGATGAAACTTCTCACCCAGCTGCACAGATTGGGCCACGGACCATTTAAAACTACAGGCCAATAAGTTCGCTTGTGTGCATACACAGAAGTGTTCTATAGCTGTATGTTCTGGTCGGTTCTAGACAAGAACTTGTAGTCAGGGTTGCTGTTCAGAAACTGGGGAAACGTGATTAAATCGACGAAATACTATCGTTAGGGGGTGGAGCATAGACCAATTCATTATTATCGGCTCATTTTCCAGAAAAGGCTTATCTCAAAATACCTGCATACTCTGGCCCAGGACAAACAAATCGGCATAAACAAGAACACTGCTTGCAGTAGTCATGGTAGAGCGCACCTCAAGAGTGGCGGGCAGCAGGCCAGCATGCACAAACAGAGTCCTGCAGGCACCTGCACCCTGCACTGTGGCCACTGGCTTGCTGCGGATGGCCTGCCCCAACCAGCTGTCAGGCCCCATCAGGTGACCCCACACCGCAGCTCCTGAATGTGCACCAAACCCTTGCAGCCGATCAAACCCTCGTACACTCAACTCTCGTGCACTGAAACCCTAGTGTACGTATGTAGTGTTTGCAAGCCTTCAAAGTGCACACAGCGAGGACGCCGCATGGCTCAGATGACGATGGCTCAAGCACATAGTGTTCAATGTCATGCACAGTGGCTACTGGGGATCTTGCGGCACATCGCCACCACCGCAGGAAATGGTTTTGGCCCTTTTTCCTACATGCGGCGTGGCCTGGAGTCACTGGGTGTGAAGTTCCTGCTCTTGAAGACGGCATCGACATGTTGGGTTTGAGAATGAAAGATGCATGCTTCACACTACAAGCCATCTAGTAATACTCACACCACCTGACGGTGACGCTTGATACCCGGTGACATTTACTAATAACAGGATAATAAAGGCATACGGTACAGTACCGTACCAGCACTAAATACTGGGCCGCAGTAAATATTGAACCATGACCAAGATGTTGCTCAACATTGAACCCTTGCATCCTAAAAGTGCCAATACACGGTAAACATTGAACCACTACCTGTTTTTCGGGTCAATATTTTCCAATTGTTGGGTCTGTTGGACGTAGCTGCTGATGCAGTTTTTGCCAGAGAATTTTTGAACCACTTCTTCCTGGAGTGCGTTTTCGCCAACTGCGAATTGAACCACGCAGATTTTGAACTGACAGGCCCAATATTTAGCGCTGGTACGGTATTGCTGAGCAGATGCGCAGCTGCATCGTGGTCGTGCCATCCTGCTTCGTCAGTACTATCACAGGGTGGGTAAAAGTGCTGGGAAAGACTTTCGTGATGGTGCTGTTGTGCCATTGCAGTGAAGTAGTGAAAATAGTGTGTTCGTAGGGTGCATATGGGTGCAAGCCTACTCACCAACTTTCCGGTTTGTAACATTGGATTGTTCAGCTAGCAGCGTGTGGATAGGGAGGTGGCAGTTCGTCTGTGAGCCGAAAACGGCTTCTGGACAGATCGATGAACTAATGTGTGTGGATCGACATGTCCCGTGCGTAGATGCATCCTGCCAGAACAACCGGACATGCTGAACCATATGGGAGGGGAAACGATCTGTAGACCAAACCGAGCACTGTGCCCGGATGTTGGAAGGGCCCTGATGCACGTGCTCTGAGGGCACGGCTTCTGCTATGCAAGGCTTCCACTGTGATCTGCAGGGAGCATCAGGACACGACACCTGCTAGAAGGTCAGATTTTGCATAGAATGAAACACTATCTCTGAACCGGGCTGGCACCGCAGAAAGAAGTTCCTCCAGGGTGTTGGTTTCGAGCCCCGACTGACCAATGTGCCTCAGCTCAGCCTCTGATAGATAACGAAAGTCCCCCTACAGCACCATATTTAACTGTAAAAAGCACTGTGCCGCTGTCCAGAGGCACACATAGAGAAATTACATATGTGAGTGCTGTCGGAGTGTGATGCAGGTGCAGTCTTCCTGCTGGTTTTCGTACACAGCACGCTTGAATGGCAACAGAAACTGCAGCGAACACAGTGCAGTACTGCAGATTGTTTTTGGTCGTGCTGCACCATATAATGCTGTTCATACTACAAGCAAATTCCCAGCCTTCCTCCAGCAGAACATCACAGACAGTACCAAAATTGCAATCAACAGAATAAAAAGTACTGCAGTACATTAATTTTCACTTGTTGTGGATACAAATGGGCTTGGAAGTGAAGGACGAGAAGCACTCTCAAAAAGCAGCGAACCTGCAGGTTCATGAGTTCGTGGTTTCCCAGCAACGTCACAACCTTGCCTCCAGCATCTGCAGCCGCTTGCTTTACATCTTCAATCAGCTTTGTGACAGCTATTGAATCTGGGCCTCTGTCTACCAAGTCGCCCGTCTGCACCAAAGTGCAAGCTCCCGCGGCCCATAGATGCGTGTCGTTTGATGCTCCAGAGAGTTCAAGAACATCACGAGCTTGCGAAAGGTCCCCATGGAGATCCGCAAAGCCTATGATGCAGCTAGCGAAGGTGTCCCCCTGCTCGGTGCTTTTCAGGGACGAAGAGGGCAAGCTCTCGGAAGAAAGATCGCCATACTGCGTGTCTTGTGCATTTGCGTTCCCTGTGCCAAGCCTCGATGGATAGAAGAAGTAAATGAACAATCCAACCTGCACATGGACAATGGTAGAGCACAAGTACAGCACACAAGCCCGAGCAGATGGACAACAACAATTGATACATGCTCATGGGCAGGTTTCATGTTGCGCTATGAAGATGACAGGGTAGTGATTGTGGCAAAATGTGGTCACACCTGCAGGATCAAGGGAGCTAAAGCAACAGCGAACAGAATTCTTCCAACTCTGAGCTGTTTCCGAAAGTCTTCCCCAGACAAAGCAGTGTTGTTGCTGAACATAGCTGCTATCTACTGGCGTGGTGCTGCGTGGCGCATGGAATGTGGGATGGCTTGGTAGCTGAGGAAGTTTGCACGATCACAGTATCTAGATCATCACCAGTGCGTATTTACGAAGAAACCAAGGACCTATTGGTTAAAACACGCCTGTCCTCCGACGTTCCTTGAGCATATCGTGATACACTCGTGAGTGTAAACTAAACTCGTGGGATGTGAAAATTGACTGGAGCCTACTCGCTGTGCAGACGAGGTTGTTCCTTTGTGGATATGCTCCCATGTGTGATCTATTCTGCTGCTAGCAGCTGCTTATTTGGGAGCAGGGCATCATGCATTTCCGTCACACGCTGCGCGCTGATGTCCTTGACGGCATTTGGCAGTGTCTTGGTTTGGATTGAGATGCAGTTTTCAGGTGTAGTCCTATAGTCCTGAATGTTGCCCTGACCTCGGGGCATCCAGCAAAATACCTTTCTGCACGAACCGCAGGTACGTGCACCCAGTTTAATCCACATTCGCCACCAATTACGCACACTCTTCAGCATAGGTGCAGTTCTCAGATTCCGTTCAAAATTTATTCTGTGTCTGTATGGAGGTGTTCATCGCGCCAGCTCGAGAGTGGAACAGGCAAGTATTGCCAGAAGTTGACAAGAAAGTGTGACGGCACTGAGGCAGAAGACTTGATATGATTATATATGGATACTATTCGCAACTTCTGTGACAGTAAGATCCTGTAGTCTATGGTAGTCTACGATTGGTACACCAGCCGTGTGGAGTGCAGAAAAGTAAATTTATGGGTAAACATCGTGATAATCACTACATCCCGTTATGTCAAAGGTGATGAAGAAAAAAAGCGTGATCTACCATGCGTGATATATCAAAACGTGATATCACTAAATCGTGATGGCCCATCCCTGGCCCTCATGCCTGGTCACGCACCCTCTGCCCGTGTCGATGTAATCAAGGTCCCTGATCACTCAGACATTCAGCGCTACATGTCTTATTGGTCAGGGACCTTGAGTACATCCACAGCCTGTGAAACCGGGCAGAGGCGTGACTACTTGTTGATGTAATCAAGGTTGCTGACCTCTGAGACATGCAGCGCTATTGCAATGACCACCAGTGCCTCCGGCACGCATGCAGGCTGATATCCTTCCACACACTCGGCGCCATGCATGTAATCTCCGAACCTTCAAATGTCGCCCCGCCATAGTCAGCCTTTTGCGGTTCCTGATCCAAGAACTCGCACTGGCATGGCATGGCAGTGTTCAGCTCCCGTGTGCAGACACGTATGCGTGTCTGGAGGTATCAGCGCTGCGGCACCGTTTCACGGAAGGTATACCCCCGAGTGCCAGCCATCTGCATGAAGCGGCGCACATCAGGGGCGGTTGTATGAACAACTTGTCAGCCCCTGTCAGCCAGACTGATCAACTTCTGTCGTGCTCATCTCGGTTCATCATGAACTTGTTGGGCTGCACCGTTTTCATCATGACGCTTTGCGCATCAGAAGGAAAAAAATCGAGGGCGTTCTGACTTTCCGAGAATATTTCGGTAAAAGTGCTGAATGGCACATTTCCGCCCCAGTGGTGGATCAGAATGAAATGCTACGTGCATATGATGCTGAATATGCACTCTTATTGACGAGGTGTGCTTGGGGTGGCGCTCCAGATGCCAGTTCAATGTATTTGGCGTGCTGAGTCAGTGACAACCCCCGAAGCCACTCACTGACAACTGCACCATTTGAGCCCTCAGAGTCATCAAAATGTGATACAAACAACTGTTGAACTTATTGTTGCCACCAACATACAAAGTCGAATACAACAGGAATCAGCTTCATCCGCGAAATCAGTTGTCTGATTTTCCAACTTACGCGTTCTTCCAACAAAAAAAAAATGTTCCGAGATCGCCATGTTGCGCAAAGCGTCAGGATTAAAACGGTGCAGCCTAACATGTTACAGGAATCTGCATGGGGGCACATACCTGAACCACAAGGAGACTGTCAGGATCTGAACCTTGCTCCTGTGCAACTAGAGCTCGTGACCGAAACTCCTGCGCACGCAGGTTCTCGATGACCTTTTCTAACTCTTCTATTCTGTTCTGTAGGACCACTTGCCTACCAGTGAGATTCCTGATCTCTGTATGAGCTTCATTCAAACGCGCATTGGAGATGTGTAGCTGACTGTCAAGGCTCGCAGCCTCCCTCTGGAGGCCATCTCGTGACCGCTCTGCTTCATACCTCAGTGACTGCACCCAGGCACCCACTCTGTTGCAGAGGGAATTCCAATTGACAAATGAGCAACGCTGTACTGCTTGCAATTGATGCAAGATGGTTATGCCTCCCACACCTGGATTGCCTGTGACTGCTCCAAAACGCGATTGCGGTCCTTTGCAAGATCTTCTGCTTCTGCCTTGGCAGTCTGCAGTTCTCGTGTCAGCAAATCAGAGTTCCTCTCCATGGCTTGAACATCCACAACGTATTGCTGTAGCTGCATCTGGGTTGAATGCGAAGCATCCCGGAGATGCGTGATCTCTGCCCTAGCACCCTCAAGCTCAGTGCTACACCCTCCCAGCTGCCTCTTGAGCTGTGCGATAGTGGCGTCAGAGGCACGGGCCTCCGCCACAAGCCCCTCATAAGCTGCCCGAAAGTCTGCAATTTCTAACTCTCGAGCTTTGACAGTCTGTTGTAAAATACTGACGGATGCATACGTAGCATCACCATCTCTGCGGCACTCATCAGCCCTCTGCAGTGCATCTCCCAATTGACTGGTCACTGCCTGATTCTCCTTCACCATCACAGCAAGGTCATCTGAAAGCGCTGCAGTCTCTTCCTGCAATCAACTGGAGAGTGTCATGCACTGCAACACAGCAGGCGGCATATTGGACACCAGCAATGAAATAATACCCGCAGTTGCTCATATTCTTGTTGAGCTGCAACAAGATTCTGCTTTGTGATGTCCCCTCGCTGAATTTCCCGCTGAAGTTCTTGTTCTAAATGCTTGATGTGACTATCTGCCTGGGCCAGCTGCTGCTCTAGCCTCTGCCGCACTTGGCTCAGTTCTTCCGAGGTGCCAGAAGCTTGCCTATGCTGCTGGTCCAGTGCTGCCAGCATCTCAGCTTTCTCATCGAGGTCTGCCTGCACATGCAACCAGGACTTCCGTTCCTTGTTTCAGACGTTACTGGTTCAGTCTCTCTCTGCCTAGCACAACGGCGAACCACGGGCCAGCCCCTCTCATGATTGTGCAACGGACACAACACCTGCAGCTTGTCTTGCTCAGCATCTAGTCTTTGGATGATTGCCTGTGCATCCGCCAGTTCAAGCATGGACTTTTCATGCATTTCTGTCCGTTGATGGACTGAGTCATTCAAGTTCTGAATGGTGGCTTGTGCTTCCCGAAGCTTCGTAGCTTGCGACATAATCTTGCTCTCCAGATCTGACTGTGATCTGCTGCCAGCAAGAGCAAGGGACTTGAGCTGCTCCACATCCGCGCTGCAAGTCGCAAGTTGCCCCTTGAGCTTCTGCACCTGCTCTGTGAGATCACCGTTGGTGCGCTTCTCAGCCTCTAGTTGTGCCCAGGCGCGTTCAAGATCATGCTTATAGTCCTCTGACAGCACCTCATGCTGCCTTGACTTGTCGGCAACCATCCTCAACTCAGCCATAATGTCCCTATGCTTTTCCTGCCACATCTGAACGTTGGACTCAGCTTCATCAAGCATTGTCTGCATGAGCACCATATCACGTCGCCCAAAAGATGCTGAACCAAAATCAGAGCAGCACACAGGCACTGAAAACGAAAGACAAGAGCGCATCAGCCAACAACAGCACCTTCAGTCGTCTGAGCTCCTCGTCCTTGGCACCCAAGCGTTGCTTCTCTGTATCAGAATGGTGTTCTACACTGCGAAGCTTGAACTCCATGTCCTGAACCTTGGCTCTTTCACCCGCGAGAGCTTCTTCTCTGCACTGCAATGCTAGCCGAGCTTGCTCAAGATCGATCTGCAGAGTTGACTGAGTCGCCTCCAGGGTGGAGACTTGCGCAGAGAGCGATTCACATTCCTTCTTGCGATCTGTCAGCAACCTTTCCTGCTCTGCAGCCTTACGCTCTGCATCACGGACAGTATTCTGTAGAGACAGCGATTTGTCGTCAGACTCCCCTGCAGCCCCTTGCCACCGTTCCACATCACTGCGAAGGCGCGAGCACTCAGACTCAGTTGCAGCAAGCCGCGAAAGGGCCGACGTCAGCTCAGCTTGTAGAGCTTCTGATCTGTCCCTAATCCCGCTCAAGTGCCCCAGCTCCCCCTCTGTGGCCAGTAACCTCTCACGGTGATCCTGCCACTGCTTACGGCTCCTCATCAGGTCTTCCTACACCACAAGAGATACACCCTGGTGCTGAGGTCACAGACATGCCTGAAGTGTCCGGCAGTGTAAGCCATGCGTGCAAGCCATAAAGGAAATTCAGGAGTAAGAATCCAACAGAGCTGCATGCCTTGCGGCGAGCACAGTCTGGACATGGAATAAGTACAAACGTTAGAAGCCAGCGGCAAATAAGACACAAACTTTTTTTGAACAAGCCAAAAAGACAGATACAAAAGGTACAGCGTAGGCATTGATACACCATAGCACTCCAACAAGTTTCATTCCCCTTTGGATGGTCGCACGTGCACATATTTCGACATTGCTGAAGCAGAAACCAAAACTGTTTCGATAACAGTAGAGTAGAGTACGAGATCTAAGGCTTGCCTGCCTTGGAATCATTGCTTGCATATCAGAATGATGCTACAGGTTGACCCTACTTACATAGCTCCCATTCGTTTTCAAGTCACAGGCTTTCAAATAGAGCGTGATGGGCTGCAAACAGTGAGCAGTTCTAAACGAATAGTACGCTGCAGCAGTAACTTTGCATGCACACAAGATCTGCTCAGGGAAGTTACAGCGCAGCACATAGTTGGAGGAACAATGACTCACAGTTTCATGCAGGCGTTGCATGCACACAAGGTTGGAACAGAAACACTGTTAACAGAGCATGGAGTTGACACACTTGCAACACACTGCGCTCTTCCTGCACAACTGCTAGCTCTCGCTCACTCTTTGAGGCTGACAGCTCGAACTGGTTGCGCTCTTTTTCACACTCTGCGTGCTGCGCCTTGCTAAGCTCGTATCGCTCTTGACACAGCTGAAGCTCCTTGGTCAGCCGTTCTTTATCAGCCTCTAGGTACATCAGAGACGCTTGTGCCATGGACTTGGCCCTAACAGCCTGCATACGTCTGTTCTAGGGGTGCCTGTACTGTCTTGATAGCACCAGATCTGTGATCAAGAATGACAATACTGATCGGTGGACTACCACCCAAGCAAAAGCTTCATACCTCTTGCAGCTGCTCTTGTACGGAGCCTCTGTCATTGCTGATGGAAGCCAGCCTAGATTCTAGTCGGAGCTTCTCAGCTGCCACCTCCTCCAGTTGCTGCTGGAGGCCAGTCTGAGCTCGTGAGCTTGTTGATTGCAAACTCTTTGAGCTGATGACCTGCACTGGCTTTCTCTATCTTTCCCGTGTGCTGTCCAGTGGTATTGTTTCTGTGAAGTGCCTGTGAAGGGCTTGAAGAGTACCCACCTCTTGTCGCAATTCTTTGCATTCCATCTCCAAAAGTTCCAGCTTGGCTTGCGCTGACGAGAGCTGTATCTGTAGTTGCGACTCTCGTTCCTGCAATCCTGCCAGCTGTGATCCGGCTTGCTTCTCTCTCACATGCAGTTTGTTCGCATCATCCCTTAGCGCCAGCATCTCTTCATGCTGTGATTCAACCTGTACCAACAGTACAGTATGAATTTGCACGGTTTTGCCTGTCATGGCGACGATCACGACGGCGAGATGTGGAGATACCTTGCTTTCTTGCTTCTGCAGCTCCAACCGCAGGCTGTCCACCTGTTCTCTTGCACGATGAAGATCAGTATTGAGCTTGGCCTCTCTGATTGAAGCTGCTTCCAACTTTTGATCCATTGCATGAGCTTTCATCTTCATCTGTTCCTGTCCTCCCTGGGCAGCACTGAGTTCTGATTGCAGATTCTCTACCTGTTCAAGCACATTCCTGTTCTCTTGTTTCTGCTTGCCCTTTCTTGTAGAATCTGTGCGGATTCGCTTGACCTCCTGCTGGAGCTTTGTCACCTGAAAAAAGAAGTGGATACACTTCAGGACCGTACCGAGAACAATTGCGGCCTCTGTAAGGTGTGGTCGCGAAGCACTTGTGGACCCAACCACACACCTGCTCCTGTATTCCCTTATTTTCCTCAATCATGTCATGAAGCTTTATCTCACATTCTTCATGCTGTGAATGTGCGGTTTGGAGCTGAGCTTTCAACGCTGGAACATCCTCGGCCTGCTGCTCCAGTTTTGTAAGATGCGATGTCAACCCTTCCACCTGCATAGTGCTCACGCCAGCCCGTCGATTGTCAAGCAAAGTGATTAGGACAAGGACGTTTTTGTAGCATCTTACTGCTGGGAGACCATACCTGTTCATTTAGCGACAGAATAATGGCCTCATTGCTTTCGTTCCTTGCAGCAAGAGCAGACATATCAGTCTCAGTTCCAGACTCAACCTTGTCTGCAAGGCGTTTAATCTCTGCATCCTTGTCTTTGATATTCAGCTGCACAGTGGAAACTCCTAAAATGCCAGATTGATCACCAGCTGAGCTTGCACCAATATATGCCGATATGTAGCACTCGATACCACACACCTGCAACAGTCGTATTTCTCCTTCAAGCTTCTCCAAGTCCTTCTCTTTCCCGCTGGCCTCCTGCTGCACTTGCTGAAGTCTGCAAGATGCTGTGTGATGGGCAGCGCCAATGGAACAAGTTCCATCATGATTTGAGCAAGGGCTTAAGGAAATGCGTACCTTTCCTCCACAGCTGACAGCACATCTGCTTTCTGCAGTCTAACTGAATCACACTGGGCTGCACAAGCCTCCCCTGCAAGCGTGAAATGTCATGACAGTAAAACCTGCAGCTTACAAATACATCTTCAGGATCTTCAGCACGTCTTAGAAAGACGAGACAGTGCACCAAGCATACACAAGAAACATTGAATAATACATAAACAGGTATGGTCACAAGTCAGGAACCTTTGCACATGCAGCTGGTAATACTTGCAAAGAGAAGAATCGGCTGATTACGGTAGGCACAGTTTCATGAAGAGACAACTATCAGCAGTGCCCTGAAGCAGATCACAGTAGCTGCATATGGGGTCCAGTCAGTTTAAAGAGAAGAGCACCTGCGTTTGCGGACGCTGTGAGTCGGGAGCGGTCTGTGACAGGGTGCCCCTTGGTACCTGCATTCAAAATAGCCTGGTGCACTGAAGTCGCGCCCCTCTACTCACGCCAATTAATTAATGCTTTCTCACCTAAGTCCATTACATCCCTCAATCGCTCTTTGATACTAGCATTCTCCTTGTCCGTCGCCTCCAGGCGACTCTGGGCTTGATGCTTCCAGAAG
The DNA here is from genome assembly GCA_032359135.1 of Ulvella scutata. Classification (NCBI taxonomy): domain Eukaryota; kingdom Viridiplantae; phylum Chlorophyta; class Ulvophyceae; order Ulvales; family Ulvellaceae; genus Ulvella; species Ulvella scutata. The sequence continues at coordinate 29,648 of JAUMHD010025198.1, read as the reverse complement.
GAGAGCTCTGATATCTCCTTCTCAAGCTCTTTCACACGCTGATAGTTCTCCATCTGTTTCTGATTGTGCTGCTCTGCTTGCTGAATAATTTGAACGTGCAGAGCATTGTTTTCCTTGATGGCGCGAGCACAATCTTTCTTAATCGCTTCTGCCTGTAACTCAATCACGCAAAGGTCTGGAATTTCAATAATGTGTGGCTGGAGAAAGTAAGAAAGTTCACTAACCTTGCTCTGGAATGCATTGGATTCCAGTTGCTTTTGGTGCTCTTGCACCTTCAGGCTCTGGTAGCTTTCGGATGTTCTGATCAGGTCTTGCACAAGCCTGTCCACTAAGGCACAGCTGGAAATATCGAAGTGCTCTGTGTACTTGAGGGTCGCAAGCTTCCTCTTTAAGATCAGGAATGAGCGCTCATCATGCTGAGGATACTGTCGAGGATATGGGTGTGCCTGAGTGTGCAGCGTGAACGCCAGGTCACCATTTTGTGAATCCTCCATAGTGGGAACTCTCCCCATGAACTATAAAGTTCTTGTTACGTCCTCTGAGGGGCGAATGTCTACAAATACTTGTTTACTCATGACTACGCTTGTTGCAAGGTGGTGCACAGTGGGCGGACTTGACCATGCCACGGCCGCCGCGGTATCCAATCGACGCTCTGACGTGTATCTAAAATATACGCAGTTAGATGCTCGCGAAATGCCACGAGTCGTGCTCAGTCGTCTGCAGCACCTGGTTCAATTCGCATGCATGGAGGCAGATGGTCAGGCACGGTAGCACTTGCGCTGGGAATCGTCGGACCAGTATCCATCCCAAAATTGACTTTCACCGTGTTGACCCCTGGTTCCTGCCTTTTGTCGCTGTATTGTAAAGAAGGGCGTCTGGTGTATTTTAAACCGCCTGCCAGCTGTTGCTCAATCATGTATGGGCGAAAGCATCCACAGTTCTTCATGACACCCGATGGCACCTCTGACCTCACTTGAAGTTCGTGGCTAGTAGGTGTTGCCATTTGGCACATAATGATCACTCTCCCACCAGACAAGATCCAACACAGCACAGCAGATGCCCAACATGGCACGTTTGAGCTGATACTGAGTGCTCCAGTGTGGACCAGCAGCACAGCAAGGGAGATTTCAGAAGCAACCATTCGCTTCTGGGGACACAGCAGTTCCCATGAGCAAGCAATAGCTATTCCAAAGCAGAACAGGGAGACAAAAGCATTGGTGCCCATCACTGTAGGTAAGCTGGTGGTTCTGTGGGCTCTGCACGTGCTTGCCAGTCATGTAATGAATTTATTGCAGATTATTCAGTGTGTGCAGGACCAGCAGAGTTCATATCCTATCTCAAAGAGGTGTACGCTCTTCACATCATATTCAGTCACAGCAGCAAACATGTTGCATCATGCACGTTTCCCCTGGTGCAAATTGGACCCAGTGAGCTCAATTCGAACCATGAAGGGACCATCCCACTGCTGTCTGATGGGTCATCACAGTGCATCGGCCATGTGCACTTGATTGTGAAAGTGTCCTTTCCAGACCTTGAGGCTTTTCAAGAGCTGGAGTGTCATGTTTCGAACACAACACCAGATTTCCAGTGTTTGAGAGATTCTGTGGACTGTGGCAAACTTTCCGGTGAGCTCCAGCGGGATGCAGTGTACTCCCATGCTGATGCTCTGCTCCACACTCTGTTTGAGCGCCTGCGTTCAAAGAAATCGCAGTCTAAGGAGGAGGACGTTCAGGCTCAGCATGCGGATGTGTTCGCTCTTATACATGCTGTTTGTATCAGGTGTGAAACCTTGGCGAATAGTGCTCACAACGATCCGGGTTGATTCTAACAATGCAGTTCATGTTGTAGGAGGCCAAATCGTGTGAAAAAAGCATTCAAGGAGTGTGATCAGAACAAGTCTGGACGTTTGGATTCCGATGATTTAGTGACCCTTGCAGAAGAGATCCTGCCTTTTGTCCCTTCCAAGGAGCAGCTGTCATTTTTCAGGTGTGACACTGGCAACTTTCACCTGATTTCAGAGTGTCGGATGTTTCTCTTTGAGCTGTTACTGAGCAGGTACAGCAGTAGTTCTCAAAGATGCCTTGATGGTGCCTAATGGGGCATTTTGCCCAAGGAACGAAATTGTTTTGGAATGTGAGGCATCAAAACCGAGCTGTGAAGGTCCCTGTTTTCCGTCCAAGGTACCGAAAAAAAGTGCCTGATTCTCCTATAAGGAATCCGAAGAATTGTACAAAATTCCCTGCAAGGCATGAACTATCAGTGTGCAATTGCCTTATCCCGGCGGCCGAAGGCTGCTTTAAAGTTTTTGGACTGATTTGAAAGCGTTGGGGTGTGATTTGTGTGGTTCAGGTGAGGCCTAGGCGATAAGAGTGTGTGAGAGGAAAGATAATTGAGGGCGTGCAGCAGATTGCTATGCTTTACGTCCAAGAAATTCTTCCGCTGAAATGCGTTCATATAATTTGTTGGTACCGGGCAAGTGAAGCGCGTGAGCAAAGCGAGACCGGTGAGCGAAGCCAAGCCCCATCCGCAAACCCGTTGCAAAGCCAAGGCATTGCGAAAAATAGAAATGCCTTGCACCAAAACACACAGAAATTTCTGTAAAGGTTCTCTAAAATCAGTGTGATGACCTCGATAAGGGCGCCGGAAACGCACAAAACTCAAGGGAAGCTAGCAAATGAAGGCAAAGAAGAAAAACACAATAGATAGCAACGAAATAGGCAACAACCCTAATAGCCACAGATCAAATCCTACTCGATCTCAGCTGTAGGATACAGCAAAATCCTCCACCTGGGCACGGCCCACAGCATGGGAGTACAGCAAACCCCAGCACTGAAGAGGGTATGATTGCCTTTGCAGCGAGCAACACTAATCTCCCGATTTACACTGGCAACAAATGTCCCAAACTGTCCCAAAACGTTGCCAGTGGCAGAGGCTGCGTTGGCGAGAAGACGCATGTAGTCCTAGTTTGCTTGTTAACGAACCTGTAGCGTGCAATGGCAAAGGCCAAGAATGTGAGCCCTTGTACTGTGTACTTCTCGAACCTGTGGCACATGCAACATCGGGCGGCGGCCGCCGCAGCATCTGGGGTGGTGAGGGAGCCTGTGCGTAGGACGGTGTCAGAACCAGGGTGTGTGAGTAATTTACTGACACTTTTGGGACATCAAACGTATCACGTATTTCGTAATTATGTTCCGTTTTCCCCGGAAAAAGTGCAATGGTACAACATTGATCTAAATTTTGTCTGTCCTTGCAAGAGACATGCCTAAACCTGGACTAAAGAACCACTACGTCAGAGCCTGTGCCTGCAGGTTGATGTTGGACCCAAGTGGCGCAAGCGAATTCACTGTGCATGAAGTGCAAACTGGTGTGACAGAATGCAAAGATATCATAAACAATGTAAACAACTCAACGGGCCAGGAATCAGGGAAAGCCCTGTACTCCTGTGCTTGTGCACTGCAACAGCGCTCATTGGAACTAGGAAAGCGATTCCGGTCGCTGGATGAGGGTCGCACAGGTGAACTCCCAATAGGAATTGTGGTAAGGACTCTCCCGGATTCTTCCATCTTTCCGACTCACGATTGATAAACTGTCGTGCTTACTATATGTACCTACAGAAGTATTTCAAGCAGCTGTAGTAAGAAGGCATGAATGTGTTTTGTCATGCATTTTTGAACAGTCTTTATTACTGTGAATTCTGTTTCAGACTTGCCCAGTGCGACAGACTTCCCAAAAACTGGAAATCTCTGTGACTTGAGGACGGAACTGTTTGTTAACTTCCTGCTGCACCTTCTCTCTTGAAAAAAGGAACAGGTTTCATTGTTCCTGCAGTTGGACATCATCCAGGAGCTTACAGATTCGCCTCAAAGTATCAGACGATGTATCATTGCGAAGCAGCATGCTATTTGCCGCTGCAGAGTGGAGCTTTTGTCACTGGAAGATATCCGGCATCTGTGTCGCCAGATCATTGAGCAACACTCCTCCAGCAGCGTACGCCCATATTCAGTCCACCTCTGAATGCCATTCAGCAGGGATATATCACAATCGACCAGATTATTAAATGATGTAAATATTGTAAGCCACTCTGTTGTGTAGGTGCAGAGGAGACCAATCAATATACCAGCATGCAGGTGTGTATTGCTGAGCTGAGATCCACATGGATCACCACGCACCAAGGCACAAACAACTCATACCAGGCGCAGACCCAATAATGTGTGGTGCCACTTTGCGCAGGTTGAATTCTTAAGAGAAACTTGTTTTCCAGAATCACCCCCATGTTAGCACCAAAACCTTGGGATGATGGGCTTCACCTGAAATTTGCAAACACTTTGCCAAGACATCACAACAGATGTTAACTTTGATGCCTCGAGTTGCAATGTCCGAAGCCTTTTGCAACGCGCCTTGCTACATGAGCCGATATTTGTGCTACATTCAACAACAGCAAGTCCAACGTCTGAAAGCTGTTCATCATGTAGGCAGCATTCGTTGGGTAGGACTGAGGATGACAAGTTGTACAGTGACGGGCCTCAGTGTGGAGGCGTGTTACCTCAGAGTGATGGGAATGTTGGAAGTGGAAGTTCAGAGAGATCACCACAATCCCCTGAGGGAACCTTGTTTGCGAAGAACTCTCCAGATCAGCTTTCAGCACAACAAGACAGGCGTGCATGTCTTGCGCGCGAGTCACTTGAACAGTTTGAAGCTCAATACAGCGAAATACAGCGAATGCTTGCCCTGAATCCAAGAAGACCAGCAGCCGGAAGGAGGCGATCAGATTCCGGCAAACATGCGGCAGATTCAGACAGCAAGGACCACGACACCTTGCCACTGCCTGAAATTTCCACTCAGGATGTGATGGAGAATGTGAATGTGGCTGAGAAGCCTTTGCAAATGGCTCATGAGTACCATCAGGAAGCCAACTGTGCAACTGCACAATTGTACAGGAAGGGAGCTATTGATCTGGGTCAGGCCGCAGACTGCCTTCTAGCCAAGGCGCTAAATCTACGAGACCTGGTCATGGAACTCTCTTCATCTGTTTCGAAATCAACTTCAACAGCACTGGTGGGCCAGTGCGAATCCACCATGGGCAATAGCGCAGCCAGTGCCAGGCAGACACAAGCAGTTCATCATGGGCAGAGCCAAACTGGTCACAGTAGAGTGCAGGATGCTGTAGAGCTAGCCAGCATGAAGGCTCTTGCCTGCACATCATCAACCCAGCAGATATTGCAACAGTGTCAAGGTGATCTGGGTCGTGAGCCTCACGGTGTCGACCATGCAGCAACAGCTCCTGGTGAGAATGACACCAGTATATCCAATATCCCTAATGAGCGCCCACACGAGTTGGCTAGTTGTGGCATCGAAGCAAGATTGAAGAGCACAGAGGTTAAGGATCAGCGTGTTCAATCCCCAGTTAGTGATGAAGGAGAAGTGCACACTCTGGGTGAATTACAAGTGAGTCATGTTCAAAACATTGTGCTGTCGTCCTCTGCACGCGCCATGCTTGATGGACCGCAGCAGCTGGGTGTCTGGCTGGCTTGGCGTCTGCCTGGTGTGACTAGCACTCGGCCTTGCTGTCACCTCATGCATGTGTATACCAAGGAGGTGTTGCCACAAGAGAATGGGTCCTACATGCTAGCGGGTAAGAATGTGAACATGCGAGTACAGGTGTGTGTGCGGACTGCTTCTGACGTGTTGACACTGGATACTAGATATGCTGCTTCAGCACATTCCAGAATAGATCATGGCTGATAGAATGATATCTGTTTTCTGTGATTCATAGCTTTTGTGCAGGTGCCGTTATCGCTGAGCAGGTTGCGAGCTGCTACAACACTTGGGCAGCCGGCATGCCTGCAGTGCGAGTTATGGTTACTCTCTGGGGAAGATTCAGCACATGCATTATCTCAAGCACAATTGTCCTTGCTCATCGGCCTCTGCTCCATCCCATTGCAGTTCTTTTCCCCCAAGAGTGGTGTCGTAGTGCTGTCCCAAGGCTACCATACACTACCTAACGTACTTGAGGGATGGGATGGGGCAAGGCTCGAAGTGCAACTGACAGCTGGGGAGGATGCTGCTGGTGAACTGGAGAGCTTCCTTCCTTCCAAATCTTACTCTCCAACAGAGTCACCTCAGCACACCATAGCCATGCCACAGGCACCTTTCACTAGTGCTCGTTTGGATGTTGATCCCCAGGAATCTGGTGTGACACAGGGAGCATCCACACTGATTCATCATGCCTTCGAGGTCCATATGATTGCAATGAATGATCTACCATCGCCCAGGTGCACCGGCATGGCTGCAGGTCCAGTAGCACGATACCTCAAGTGCGAATTCGATCCGTAGCGCAACAATTGAATGGTGTCACCTTACATGCAAGCTACTTGCACATGATGTACATGTCCATCATGCAGGTATTCATTCCCCTGCGATTCTCAAGCCCTTTATACGCAAGACGTTCCAGTCCAGGCGTGCACAGTGTTCGAAGAAGCAACTTTCGCACAGCACAAGATTGTTCTACCTGACGGTACCACTATTCTCCAACATCTAAGAGAGCAGAGTCCTCACGAGAGTGATGAGCCCTCCCTTTGTTTTGAAGTGTTTGAATGCTACGACGATGGCAATGAAGGTGAAGATCAAGTCTGCTTCATTGGGAAGCTGCCACTGAAGTCCTTGCTGCAGTCTCTGGAGTTTGATGTGGCTGAGGGGGGAACGGTGCGCTCGTAATCTCACTGACAAAGAGTACAGCATATCATGAGACTTTCTTGTCATCTATGGAGACCATGCTGTTCATGCAGGGGAAGAGAAGATCGAGCCCAGTGATAGCTGGTAGGTCATGTCAGCGCTCGTTCGTGGTGCAGCTCACTGACGTTCTTCCAGGTGCTCAGTTGTCAATGATGGATGCAAAGCCGTACATATCTGTGAGAGCGGCTTACACAGCTGAATGAGTAGAGTGTAACAATTTTTCGTTTTAGCCAAAACAGCTGGGCGATGCTGCACGACTACCTTGTATCTACGTCAGTGTATGTTGTCCAAAGCTTGTTCGCAGTCTGCAAGCGGTCCAGTGCGGGCATTGTCATTGAAGAGAATAGGTGCAGTGTTGCGCTGATTATGCAAGGAAAGCTGAGCTGCGTTGTATGTCTTTGGACACGTTATGAAACCCTTTCAGGATGCATAGATGCTGTGCCATATTCCAGACTTGGTATTGTGACATATAAGTGATGTAATGCGGGAGTGTATTATGTTTAACAAGTTCACTAAGTCCTCCGATTGAGTCTGGAGTTTCCCAACATTGCACCATGAAGCTCAGAATCCACAGCGAGGTTGCTTGAAGTGTCTTTTCTCATAACCGCGAGCTCTCAGACTGGACGAAAGAGCTTCATTCCTCAGCCCGATGGTGATGCGAAGTTGAGTTGCATTGTCTGTTATTGTTATATGATACTGGAAAACACCATCAGTCAAATGATGTGCAGTGAGCAGGATACTAGGATTGATGTGCTATCAATGGAAGTATAATTGCTGCAGCATCCCCAGCTGTCTGACTTTCCAGCAGAGTCTTGCCTTGACTCTGGTGTGGAAGAAAGGAAACATGCAAGGTGCCCAGAAAAAGCCCTGTGATTTAGGAATGCTCATGTCGATGATGATACAGATTCAAAAGGATTGGCAGTGTTGCACACACTGAAGAACTCGTTCAACAGGTGTGAAAGTACTGGATTTTGAATGCGTGTGCTCTTGTCCAACTCCCGTTTTGCAGTGCTGAAATCTGAACCCCAACTTGGGACCTGCTCAAGAAGCAACTGCGAACTGCAAGTCCTGATCAAGAGTATTTTCCAGCTGCTTAAGCTGCTGCTCACTCATTCTTGAGATCTCAAGTTCGATCACCTGCATGAATGAACACTGCTGCAGGTGTTGAGCTGCGCGTGCGCTATGCAAGCAACACATGCATCTGTTGAGACAGCGTTACCTCTTTGCTGGACTGGAAGAAATCTACAAGGCTCAACACCATGGGCTCACTTTGATTCACTGCTGATATGGGTCCATCAACGGGGGTGTAGAATTCACTGACAGACTGTGGGGTGAATCCCGGTGTGGCCATGCAATGTCCTGTTGTGCTCTTCTCGCCAGCCCGGCTGTTGCATGGATGTTGGAAGAAACCTGTACCTATTCCATGCAGCTTCACTGGTCAGAACCCAAGCTCAGCACAATAGCAACAAGTCTGCATGTGCCTAAGCCCAACAACACAATTTCCCCATGTACAGTACATTCCAACCTTCTGTGTACAACATTTTGGCTAGAGTGCCTCCTGAGCAGCGCTCAGACGCATGCAGTGCCACACCATTTCTGGAATACATCCCTGTCTGGCTGCAGGAGCTACTGCACTCGCGTGAGCTGACAGGGGGAGACAACAACTCAGCTGTGCTGCGCCTGGAATATGCGCCTGGCTCTACCACAAGACCATGTGTTGCTGGAGCAATTTTCCAGTCACATTGATTCCCGGTATCCATGATGTGCATGCGCTGACGCGGTGACTGGCTTCCGCAAGGGCCACGCATTTTCAGGGTGTGTACAGGGGCCGTATGACACTCTGGCAATGCAGATACCTGGTGCACACACTCTTTTCTGGCTTCAGTGCCAGGACATGATGTTATGCGCTGTGTACCAGCCACTTTCGATTCGCTTTCTGTCAGACACCCTTGTCCCCACACGGGGATCGGTAAACTCCTGCCAGCTCCTTGCGTTCGATACCCCGGTGAGCTGCATTGCCCTTTGATTTGTGAATCCCTCACTGTTGCCGGCAAACTTGCAGAGGTAGGGGGGCGGATGTAGCTCGATCCTGGTCTTGTTATGTGCGGAATAACCTTGATGCTATTCAAGCAGCGTGCTGGAGGAGCAGCAGTGGTCCGGTGCTGTGCATGTGAGCTTGTCACGCTTTGTGCCATTTCTTCCCCTTTCATATGATCTGCAACACTGTGTACTTGACCCATTTTCCCCATGAACAGGCCATACGCTGGGCAAGCAACACAGATATGTGCACCTCCATAACCCAGCACGCTGTAGCTCTTATTTAAGCCATTGAAAGTCAAAGCAGCTGATCCGGCACATGAATTCTTGGATAATGTAGACCTTGTGCTTGCCCTGGACTTGGGTTTCAGTGTTGATGATCTGAATCACGGCTATGTACCCATCAACAACGTCTAGGGCACAGATAGAATGCTGGAATGAGTGTGGCATACTGGCTGTTGAAGGAAGAGCGTGATCGGTTCAGATAACTGTCGGTGTGCTTTGATCCACATCCATCATCAAGCGTCCCCGAGGATGGCTTGTCAACGCGAACAGGGGCAATGATCAGCCTGTCGAGCGGAGAAGGACAACATGTTCCCATTTTACTGGGAGGACAAAGAAGAATCCAAGTTCGTGGGTACAAAGTGAATGTCAGAAGTCTCAACTGTGTGCGCATGTGCATCCAACCTATAACAGCAAGTATACCGATATCGACGAGAGTGTTGAATCAACGTCGCGACACGCGTCGATGCGTGTTCAGGCTGAATGCTGCAACACGTTGAATGCTTGAGAAAAGTGAATTTATGCACATGTACATGCATGCCAGGATTTCACGTCTTCTGGGTGATATAAACTGATGTTTCTAGCCTGTGTTGCAACATGCGAATCCTTCAAAGGCTAGGTGATCGCATATGCTCCAGCAACGAATGCGACGTTCATGACTGCTAGGCGGCTATCATTCCACTGAGTATATCCACATAGTATATGAGCATCTGGACGAAACAGGGTGTCCTGGCTGCTTTCCAAAGCACGGCCGCAAATATATCATCAGTACTGGGGTTTGATGTCACCTGTAGGTGCTTAGCGTCACGTACCGTCATCGTGGGAAGCTCTGATGTGCACCTGAACACTATCATGCCTTCAGAGTCAGGAAAGCGAGCTATTCGAGTGCTTGTCCGCATTCGCCAGCCTCAGACAAATCCTCTGCATGCTTCGCTGCTGAGTTGTGAATGCTGCAGAGCTTTGGATCAGGTGTGAATCTGCTCCTTGCGGGTCAGTGATGGAGGATAATCAGAGAAAAAGCACAGCAGCCCGTACTCTGAGTCTGTTGTGCAGACCACACTTAGGCTACAAAATCCGAGGAAGCATGGTTATGTAGATGCCAAGTATCACTCGGTGTTCGCACCTGGAACACCACAAGAGTTGATTCATCAGAAAGTGTGTCAGGTTGTTGGTGATGCACTGGTCGGTGTCAATTCCTGCATTATGGCATATGGGCCAACTGGTACGGGGAAAACCCACACCATGATGGGCCCACCCAATATCTTAAGCCCATCCAGCGCAGGTGTGCTTGCTAGTTTGTAGGCACAGCATGCCTGTGCACTCCGCTAAAACCAAACTCTGTTTGACACAACCAATGGGGTGTGTGCAGGGCCAGCCTCGCTTCTTGAGGACCATGGTCTGATCCCTCGGCTTTTGTTTGACTTGTTCGAACGGAAGCCAGATAGTGCAACCGTGACAGTCAGGTACATTGAGATTTATAATGATTCTATTGTAGATCTATTGGAGCAGCATGAGTTGCGCACGGATCAAAAGCAGAGATCCAAGGTGTCAGTGTGGGAGGATGCTAACGGGATAACGCATATGCGCAACCTGAGGCAAGCAAGCGTCTGCGCCCTTGCAGACGCTATTCGACTGCTGAGATTCGGTCAGCAGCAGCGCTCCAGGCGACATACTGCGCTGAACCAACACAGCAGTAGAGGGCATACAATCCTACAGTTGTTAATAGAAGACAGGCCAAATCCTGATGCCCCACACGTGGTCCGTTCCAAGATCAATCTGGTGGATCTGGCTGGCTCCGAACCTCATCCTGGCGGCCCAGTGACAGCTAGCAGTCATGCAGCCGAGACTAAATCTATCAACGTGTCACTGTCAGCACTTATTGGTGTTGTGTGTGCCCTTGTACGGGGCAAAGGTCAGGTTCATATACCCTATCGAGACTCAAAGCTGACCACAATATTAAAGGACTCTCTGGGGGGCAACTGCAGCACCTGGGTCATTATAACACTCTCTGCAGCTCCCTCAGCATACCAGGAGACGTATTCTACCCTACAGTTTGCGAACAGAGTGGCTGCAGTGATGAACAATGTCACTGTAAATGAGTGTGACGATGTAGAGGGTGTGTTGGCTGCAAAAGATGACGAGATAAGAAGGTTACGTAGCATGATTCAGCAGCTGACTGATGCTGGCGTCAACTCAAAGTCTGCGCCACACAGTAAAGAGCAATTGTACCACAAGATCACTGGCTTGAAGGTATCGTCTCTATCCTTTCCAACACGACATGTTCTCGGGACTGCAAACTCAGGAACCTAGACAATAGGATGGAACGTGATACCTAAGCTGTATTTCAAGAGTTGTCCAGGTGCGTAAGCAAGCAGCGTGGCAGAAAGTACTGCTTGGGGCTGTCTGTGGCAGTTCCAGCTGACACGAATCGCTTGTTGCAGCAAGAGCTAGAAGCTCAACGGCTTCGCGTACAGCAACTAGAGGCCCAGAAAAGTGGTTCAATTGCTGCATCAAGTGCAGCAGATGATGCAGCCGAGGCAGTGCAGCAAGATTTCACTGACCTGTTGGGTAGGATGCCACCCTCAGGCAGAGGCAGAAATCTACCAGGCCCACAACGGTTAACGGACGTGCGGCCAGATCTGCAGAGGTTCCTGTCTCCATACAAAAGTGCGCCCAGGAGGCCTGCATCAGCCTCCTCCTCCCGGCCGTCCACAGGCTCTGGGAGACCTCGAGGTAAGCAACAGCTGCCACATGCACAGCCAAGTGCTCAGGGGAAGATTTACAGAGATGCTTTGCATCACAGTGTGACCGCATCTAACACAGGCTCATCTAAGCGGAGGCTGAAGATTAAGCCACCCCAAACTCTGAATGAATTGGGGCAGCAACTCATACATGACCGTCGAAAGCAGCTGGCAGCTGCAGTGGGTGCTCCGGACATCTTTCCTCACTATGGATTCACTTCAGACAGGAAACTGCTATCAGTTGCAGCTGCAGGGGATGAAATGACCCATCTCAGCCACTTGCTGTCGAGGTACAAGGTTCTTTCCAAAGAGCTGGCCCTTGTGAAAGTGTCTGAGGAACAGCAAGCTCATGTTCAGGCAGCGTCCGCTCCTGGCAGGTGGCTCAACCCTGTCCGTTCACTCCAGAGAGGCGCCAGCTCCTCTTATAGTAGGCTTGGATCAAGCGCAAGTTGGCCTGCAGCAGTTCTTGGACCGCACAATGCAGCGAGCTCACCAGCAGCTCAGGGTAGGAGCTTTGGACTGTCCAGTGTAATCTCAATGCCAAGGGCAGGTTCCCTCCAGAACACAGATGCTGCATGTCAGCAAGAGGGTTCCCACGGTGCTGAAGGCGACAGTTACAAATCAGCACTGGGGCCGGAAGCAGCACGTTTCGGCCTCTCTGGGCTGTTGAGGGGGGGAACCAGTATGCCAGCAAGAATAGGAGGAATGGGAACAACACAGGTTAGGAAGAGTATTGTAACTCGAGCATAGCAATCGCACAATGTCTCCCCACCTAGATCTGGTTTTCAGGGATACATTATATTGCCATTGATTGTGTAAACATTCCATCCACACTGTACCATTGATACCTACTGTAACAGAATGTTGTACAAAATTCTGTACTGCCGTAACATATCGTCTTGAGAACAACATTCTTTGTTCCGGCAATCCTTCTCATACTACAAATCGAGTTCTTTTTCTTTGCTGGCCAGTGCGCCATCAATGTCACTGATGAACTTCTTTGTTAGCTCATCGATGCTCTTCTCATGCCTCTTCTTCTCATCCTCACCTATCAGCTTCGTCACAGCTTTCACTTCTGCCATTGCTTTGTGCCGAATTTGCCGGACTGCAACTCGTGCATGTTCAGCATGCTGATGCGCGAGCTTTGTCATTGCTTTCCTTGCTGCAGGGGTCATCCTGCAAAACCGTCTTGTAGTGGCACACGATGCAAACTTCCGATGTCTTTGGAAGCGATAGCAGACCACTCAGGGTGCTAGTGTTCTGGGGGGCGCACTCTGGAATGGGCACAATTAACTGCCCTCCCTCCTCCTTCACCTGGAGATCAAGTGGCGAAACACGAATAGCAGAGGCAACTGCTTGTGTTGAATCTCTGTCATAAACAGTCACAGCCAACGATCTAGAGCCCTTCATCACGACTGTAGCCAGGTGTGGCAGATTGATCTTGTCCCCACCCAGGTCCACCAGAATACCATCTAGCAGCGTGGGGCTCACACGGCCTGTCCTCAACCCCGCCAGCTCATGAAAGTAATGCTCCAGAGACTGCGACATTCTCCTGCAGGCATTAAAGTAGGTGAGTGCTGTTTCGCCGTTGTGATACGGTTGCCTCATGGAACCTGGCGCTGAGAGCTGGGCCCCAAGCAGAAGTACACGGGCAACTCGTGTAGCCCTCCATGGACAGGTCCCAGCACCATGCAGGAAAGCAGTTCAGACTGCGTCAAGCCAAGCAAGAAACACACGCTTCATGAACGCGTGTATCAAATTCATCTGGCTGCGTGGCTTCGGCTTCGCTGCTTGCTTTCCCTTCTTTCCCTTTGCCTGCAATTCTGTTTTTCTGTTGTGTGGAGTACTGCTGGGGACAGGTTGAGCCAACAGGAGGTGTTTCAGATGCCAACCTGCCTTTTTCTTTGACTTGTACCTCCTCTGGTCAAGAAGCGCCCTCCATGCGATTTCAGAGGCTGTCAGAGAACGGTTGTTTAGTACGCGTTCAATTCTGGCATGGAAAGCTCTGCCTGTGACCCAGGCTATAGAAATGGGGTGTGGCGGATCTGCTGACGCCTTATCTGGTTCCCAGGTACCCTGCACCCGAAACCAGCACCTACATGCTCCACAATTCCAAGCTGACGTGCTTCCAACTGCAGGTGTGAAGCTCTGCAACAGCCGCGATCCACCTCTCTGCATCCCGCCGCACACAAGCAACTCTGCATCGACCAGGCTTTAGCCCCGCCACTTGGTGTGCAGCTGATGGACACTGCATTCGATATAAGTAGCGTAGCTCTGCCTGTTTGGGGGCATGCATTATATGTGGACAGTGCTGCCATGCCGTAAACGAGCCGATTCCACATGTGCAACAACAATTCCGCGCAGCTGAGGCAGCGCACGCACTCATACGCGGAGCTAAAAGCATGGGTCCGTGAGCACAGCTCCCAAGTTGTTCATGGTGTAATGTTGGTTTATGTCGGTTCGCATTCCAATGGCGACGACAACTCTGCGGTGTCCGTCATCGAGATGCTCATGGCACTGCGCTCAAATACGACGGTGTCACAGTGTGCATACGGCGCCTCTTGTCACCACGTCTTCGCGCAGAGTATGTGGTTTCGCGGGACACGCTATGGATCTGCCTCCTGCTCCTGCCCCCGAAACTTCTGCGAATAGTGGAAGCAGGGGCGGTTCTGCAGGGACGTCCAATGATTTCAAAGAGGCTCCAGAATGGGTGAAGATTTTGGTGATATTCCTGACCAGCGCAGTTGTAGCATTCTTTGAGTTCGCGATCTGTGCAAGTGCGTTTCGAATGCTGGGTTCAAATTGACTTCACCTTGTCAAGCTGCATGCAATGCCCGTGCAGTGACAGCATATACTTGAACGTGGTCACTAGATGAGTTTATTTTATAAGACCGCGTGCTGGCTGCTGCATGTGGTGTTTACTGCGCTTGTGTCGAATCTTTCACCCACGGTGACCTGGATCGCCAAGAGACACCCGTGACACAGTTGAGGGCCCCTGCATACCAATCTGCAGGCTGTAGACGTCATGACGGCAGCTAAGGAGACAAGTGAGTGTTCAGGCAGCTGTGCCTCAGCATGTGGGTGCTGTTACAGGGGCGCCTTTGTTCTGGGCACCTGCCTTTTTCCTGCTTTCCTTCATCCTGTGGCGGCTTGGACTACGAGAAGTAGGAAATTCCAATGTTCCAGCACGGTCACCTGACCGGTTGTTCATGGTGGCATTGACAGCGCTGGTGTTCCTGTGGGAGTACACTGTGAAGCGTGCGCCCCTCTGTGCAAGCTCGATGACTGCCCTGCATACACAGACCGCATCAGTGACAGTGCAGTCTAACGTGCAGGAGGTGACAGTGCAGTGTAACGTGCAGGAGTGATAGTGTTCGCACCATGGCTATGCATCGTTCTGGCCATCCTCCTGTCGCCCTCGAGGCAGTCCATGGACTACAGGGAGAGGTATCTTGCCGAAGAGACCCTGGTACGGGCAGAGCGTGAGTATCTTAATAGGGTGCCAGTCACTCCCATGGAAAGTGCCGCCTGGTTTGGGCGCCTTCTGACATGCTTCTGGAGCCCTTTCGTGGAACCGATGCTGCTTAAGACCGCCATTGTCCCACTGCAGGTGTGCCCCCCTCCGGGTCCTTACGTTCTTGGCACATCCCTGAGTGTTTGTTTGCCGGCTGGGAAGCGTCCTCGGTCCACTGAACAGTGCTGAATGACGAGGGCCGTTCAGCAGTTGCTCTGTGTCAGCGTTTGCAGCTGCGTTGCAGGAGCAGGTGGAGGCCGCCGCGCCGCAGGGGTGGACGCTGATGCTGGATTCGTTCTCACTTGGTGATGTTGCTCCCACCCTCACGGGGTGGCAAGTGTTCAACAACTCCCACACAGGCCTTGTGGAGAGAGTCACTGCAGACTTCAGCCTCGACACCTCTTCTTTGACTATGGGGCTAACAGGGAGCGGGCCCTTTGTTGGCATATTCTCAGGCAAGCTTCTGGTACTGTTTAATCCTTCAATACACATTAGAGCTGCTTCGCCACCTGCATACTCTGCGCCCACATGTGCAGTGGCAGATCTTTAATCCGCAGCTCGCCTTCATCTGCAACACATCCATGGGGGCAAGCGACGTGCTGAGTTTGTGTTGATTATTCCAGAACTCACATTATGCTGGCAAACGTTAATGATGACTGGTATCCGGATAGAGAGATGTCACTGTAGTGCTCAGGTGTTGGAGCACGGACATCACGCCTGACCTCTGTGCAGGCCCTGTTGTTGCCAACGATGCCGAGTTCAGGTTCCTCACAGTTTCACTCGATGTCTGCAGTAGCATTGAAGGGAATCAGTCTGAAGGGAAAGCTGCAGTTCATGCCCTTCAGCTCATCCAGGCTCATGCTCTTCTCCTTCGTTCAGCGACCTGAACTGGACGTCAAACTGAGCATACGGGGCCGCTTCATTGGGCAGCAGTCCATTCCACAGTTTGCTTTTTTGCGAGCAGCGCTTGTTAGTGCGATTGAGAAGGATTTTGTGGAGCCGAATCGTGGCATGGTGCCGCTTGACTATGCCCCGGTGATGGTGCTTGCCCCTCCTGCACTTGGCTGCAGTATGCTGTGTTCCTTGGTGTAGAAGTATTCACGGGAGGGCTTGTGCGCAGGGTGACCCTCTGGCAACGACCCTGCGGGTCAAGGTCGTGGCAGTGCGGGGGCTGACGATTGCTGACCGAGTCTTGATTAACAAGGAGGAGCAGGGGCAGTCGGATCCTGCGCAGGCAGCCATGGACAAGCAGGATGGCATTGCCATCGAAATCAGCAGTCCTCTCGCAGTGGTGAGCTTCTCCCACAATGTGAAGAAATTAACAGCAAGAGTATTTGGTTTGCGGGTCATGGCCTGTTTGGTCATGGGATCATCTTGCCCTCACCTACTCCTGAGACCCTCTGTGTCCACCTTCAGAAATCGCAACCTCGGTGCATGGTCCGCACAACCCTGTCTGTGTCCTACTCCCTACTACGTGATGTGTCATGAGGATGCATTCATGCATACCTTCCAAAGTAGTGTCCGCCTGCGCCTGCCCAGGTCAACATGCTGCCATGCTTCATCTCTGCACGCTTGACATCGAAGCCCTGTGTATGCAGCTGGAGGAGCAAGCCAAGGTGATGCAGGAACAGGCAAAGGAGCTGACAGACAGCTTCGTGACCAAGGTGGCAGAGGCTGTGCCCGCGCAGAAGGCGGCGTCCGTGCGGCTGCACCTCAGCGTGCCCGCCCTGCTGCTGCAGCGCACCAGCAGAATGGTGATCATCGAGAGTGATGGCACAGCTACTGTGGAGCAGGAGTTCAACTTTCAGCTCACCGCACCTGCTGCTTTGTTGGAGATGCGGGTGCTGACCCTGGATCAGATTACCGATGCTGCATGCATACGCCTTGTGTGCGTGACTGTGCACTGCATAATATGTATGGTGGCTGCTGTGTGCAACCAGCTGGAAGCGTTGCGAAGGCACCTCAATCTTCATGCACATGCAGGTTGCAAACGAGCGTGGGTTCACACTGGGCACGACTCGGCTGCAAGTGGCCCATCTTCCAGATGGTTCCACAGGATTCTGGGGCTCAGCACCTGGGGGCCGCCCGATAGCAACCAGACTGGGGATTGAGGCTCCTCCCTGGCAAGCATCGCTGGAAGTGCAGGGCACCGATGAGGCTCTGGTGGAGCTGGAATGCTCGACCGAGGGCTGGCAGTACTCTCTGGACCTCTCCACGCCTCGGGAGTTCCGCAAAGGGCTGCGCTCAGTGGTGGCTGTGCAGGTAGGCTGTGCTGCGGTACCCTCGTTGCAGCCTCTGCAGTGGCATGCTTCGGTGGCACCTGATCCACGTGGTCCCTTTTGCTGCAGGTTCTCGAGGGTAGGGGCATCGTTTCGAAGGATTTCAATGGATTGAGTGATCCCTACGTGGTGGTTTCATACAACAAGAGGGAAGCGAGCACGCGCCCGGTGTTCAAGTCTCTCAACCCTATTTTCGGTGATGTCATGCTCTTCCAAGAGAACAGGTGCCATGCCTGCATGTCACATGGAATTCTGCTGCGTGACCTGGCGTGCACATGCGGCATTGAGCACACAATTTACTGCAAGTATGCGTAAGGCTGCACCGTTTTAATCATGACGCTTTTCGCAACATAAGAAAACAGAATCGAGGGCGTTCTGACTTTCGGAAAATATTTCGGGAAAAGTGCCTGAATGGCACTTTTCCGCCACAGTGGTGGCTCAGAATGATATACTACGTGCATATGATGCTAAATATGCACTCTTATTGACGAGGTGTGCTTGGGGTGGCGCTCCAGATGCCAGTTCAATGTATTTGGTGTGCTGAGTTAGTGACAACCCGCCGTAGCCACTCACCGACAACTGCACCATTTGAGCCCTCAGAGTCATCAAAATGTCATACAAACAACTTTTGAACTTCTTGTTGCCAACAACATACAAAGTCGAACAGAACAGGTTTCAGCTTCATCCATGAAATCAGTTGTCTGATTTTCCAACTTCAGCGTTTTGCCCACAAATTTTTTTTCCCAAGATCGCCATGTTGCGCAAAGCGTCAAGATTAAAACGGTGCAGCCTAAGGGACTGAAAAGCCATGATTCATGGGCACAGCACATGCCGCAAAAGTATGACAGTGGCGTTGATTTTTATCAGCCATGCATGTGATGCAGGAGTATGCTGGCACGCCGTATGCGGCTGGATGTGCTTGACAGAGACAAGAGCTCCATAACAGGTGATGACGCCTGCGGGTGGGCGTACATCAATCTAGACCTCGTTGCAGAGGGGCAAGTGACAGAGCAGTGGGTACAGCTGCGGGGGGTGCCATCTGGTGAGCTGCGAGTGAGGCTGCTGGCTCTCTCTGGAACAGATGACAGCAATGTGGTGCTTTTCTACTACAGCTGCTCGTGCCTGCTGTGTTGCGAGCGGGCCTGGCACCGTAAGACTTGCAGCGACTGAGCACTTGGGCATTCCTATGTGCAGGTGAGAGAGGAGGCAGTCCGCACCTTGGAGTCAGCGCCCTTGACGTACACATCTGATGTGATCAAGTGTACTGTATCGAAGGTGGAAGGGCTGCAGCTGGGCGCGAGGCGCAGGCCATGCTTAGTCGAGGTGACCTACGGTGATGTCATTCGCTGCACAAGCAGAAGGAGCCCCAGCACAGAGCAGGGCAATGCAGAGTGCGCCAGCCTCTCTGCAACTACATGCCAGTCTATCTACACTGTGTACCAATGCCAGCCTATAGCGCAGCCTGCATGCCTGGTCTGTGTGGGTGTGCACCAGCTGACGTGCTGCAGCTGTTCAGGTGGGATGAGGATTTGCGATTCCGGCTGAAAGATAGCCAAGACAACAATGCAATGTTCAGAATAGCCCTGAAAGACGCAGCTGGTTCTGGAATGAACTTGGGGGGGTCGGTGATCGGGAAGGCGTCCTTTGATGGATCCATCATAGTTGGAGAACTGGACAAGCTTCGGGCCGACTCGCTCAATGACGGTGCATCTCACAAGTTGCTGGAGCAGGTGTGCAATTGTGCGTGCCCAACTTATTGTGTGGCAAATCAGGAGACACTGCCGTGCAGGGGTGGGCTCAGCCAAGAGGTCCCAGTCCCGCGGGAAGCTACTGCCCAGCAAACCTTTTGGGGAGCTCAGTGTCAAGAGTCAGAAGACGTTGAGCGCCAAGGCAAAGCAGGTGAACGTTGCGTCCTCAAAGGGGGATGGGCCGATTCCTCAGCGTACAGACATTGCGGAGGCGTGGGTGCCTTTGCAGGGAGCTGGCAGTGATGCCAGAATCTTGTTACGGTTGCAAGGTGTGCATATCTTGTTGAGTGTCCATTGGTATTGCCACCATTAATGTGTTTGACCACACCATGCTTGAAGACAGGGGACATCTGTCTGACTGGTGGTGTCTGAACTGTTCTGGATGCAGGGGCACTTGGGGAACGGAGAGAGCTGGCACGTGGCCCACTAGAAGAGACAGCACGCTTCACCCAGCAGACACTAGACACCTTCAAGGAGTCTTCTGAGGTATCAGCTGGCTGGATATCCCGGCTGCAAGAGTATGGGAAGAGTGTGGCATCACGGCTGTTTGATTAATTGACTAGATTACGTCACAGCTCACGCAAGAATCATTTTAAATTTTCACTTGGTTCTGAGTTTGGCTACTGATTCAGCTGACTACGTATCTCTAACTGCTCCCTTTGTTCGGTCTAAGATGATGCCCTCAACGGTCGGGTTCCTGCGCACAGATCAGAACACGAAAGTGCGTTTGTGGCCTGAAGCTACGAAAGGGTTCATAACCTCATGTATGGATAGTGATCTTACATACAAACTTGCGGGTGTGTGAACAGAGTGCATGCTCTTTGAACATCGTCACTGTGGTCATCAAGTCAACTTCGCATACTCTGGTGCCGCAGTGTTGGCTGGACTGTCATGTCCGAGAGGTGCCTGCAAATCCCAAGTAACGAAGCTCAGGAGTTCTGTTTCACGGAGGAGGTGAACATAACCCCATAAGTAGTCACCATCCACTCAGCTGGCCGCGTGACATTGCTGCATTGTGAATGTTGGTGAACTGTCTGTTCTGCCTGCTCTGTTCTCTGTTGCTCGATTTGACCAACTACTCTGCATGACCACAGTCCACTGCAGGTGCAGTGTCAGGTTGCCTGACTTGGTTTGGAGGACCCTAGCGCTGGGCTGGGATCAACCACAAGATCTTGCTCCTTCTTGGCCAGTGCATGCACATATGTGCATCCAGCTGGATCCAGCTGTGCGGGGCCCGTCGAGACGTGTCTGTCATGAATGCTATTACTACCTAACAACCCCGGTACATGTAGCCAGGCCGTGTGACCTCCCTTCGAGCACTCTCTTTGTTCCAACCTGCACACTGGCCTCAACCGAAAGAGCTCAGTCTCGGAACGAACTAAACATGTGATTCGGCATCTACTTATACTGACTCTTACATAGAAAAGTGGAGTGATGGAAGCTGCGGAGTCCGACAGGGACATCAGACCTGTGCCATTCCATCACCTGTTCTCCTTCAGGTGTGGTTGCCACGTGGATCATTCCCCGTACGATATGCAGATGAACATTTGTCCTTGCTAGAGTGATTTGTACGTGCCACTTCCAGCGAACTGTCCGAACGTGGTTTCCTGCGTATCGCAGGGTGTCTGTGCAATACAGCGGTCTCTTCGACACCGGTGGTGACAGAATCGCACATGTCGATGTGGACCATCATAGTGTCAGTTTCTTATACCGAGAGGCTGTCAAGAAGACGATTCCGATCGGTGAAGTGGACGCCATATACGCTAACAAGCGGCAGGCGATGCAGCTCGTGGTCGTTGAGAAAGGAGGCAACGAAGCCAGCTCAAAGGCATGTTCTGTGCATTCATCGGATATTCAGTATCCATCTGGAACCCTGGCGCCCTCTGCTAACATGGCTCACCAGCTGGGGGAGGTGTTGTAGCTGTGGCTGTGTTGTGCAGTAGAGTACAGGTTGGTGTGTGCCAGGATATTTCCCATGTGTGCTGCCCACTTGCCTTTTCTGGAAAGAAAGTCTAGTTTTGCTGTATGATGATCCACAATCTACTGTTGGTGCCAACTCTTGCCTTCGTAGTGCAGAATACAATGTGGTTCGCGAACCAGGCAGAGCTGGACTTGTTCCATGCTGTACTTCTTGACTTAAAGGAGGGTAGACATCCAGGCAACAGGGTCAAAGTGCCCTTGTTGCGCCAAGCGACGATCATGAAGCGGAACAGAACAGGCTTCTTCAATATCAAACATGCGGTATGACACAACCAGGAAAATTCTGAGCATTCATTTAAGTATGCATAAGCTGTATCCTTGTCAAACTAGAGTCAGCTGTGAAGTTGTGTGTCATACACGCCTGCCGACGTACAGACACTTATGCCTGGGAAAATGGTTGTGACACGGTCCAAGGGCAACAGTCCACCAGAAGATGTGGTGGCACTGCGGGACGCTGCTCTTGGCCTGGATGAGAAGAAGGGCTACATCACCATTGGCGCTGCTGGACGCACTAGTGTTTGGCGGGGTCTGAACTCAGAGGATACGTTCAAGTGGCATGATGCGTTGCTGTCTGCACTTGCAGGGTATGGCATATCACAACTTTATGTCATCCGTCTCGCTCATTCACTGCAATGCATGGATCGAAGCATGCGCAAGCAATATACATGCATATCCCAGTACCGAGCGGAGGGGAATGGCAAAATCTCACGTCTTAGTGTCAATTGACACGAATGCCGCAATGCACAGGACACCTGCTGCCAAGGGCCCTGTGAACAAGCGACAGCAGGGGAACGGCAAGGTGCCGCCAAGACTGAGCATGGTATATGGGGACGAGCTATCATCTGATAGGGTGTTCAAGGCAAGAGAGTCTGTATTTGCCCCAGGGGACGATCTTGACACCGAGTCGGAAGATGAGCTTTATCATGGCGAAGACTCCCCACTGCCTGATGACCTCCTTGCGAATCGCAAACAGGGACGAGCTCTTGTGGTACGAATCCCTATGTCTCTGCTAGCTAACTGCAACGAAAGTACCATACACCTGTGTTCCAGGATTGATTTAAAGTGGGTGTCAAGGTGATGAACAAGGGTGTAGTTCGACATTAAGACAGTTGTCATGCCTCTGGGAAGTTCAGGAGACAGATGAGCTGCTGCCCAGCCCAAGGGAATCATCGTCTCCTACAGCACTGAAAGGTGTCTTCAAGGCTGCGATTGGGAGTGTGCGTGAAAGGATGAAGCAGAATCGTGAGCGAGAACGCGCTCTGTCCACCATCACGCAGCTGCCAGATGACCTTGCATGGCGCCAGGACGAAATTGAACCCTCTGATGATGGATCTGATGCAGCAAGCTCGAACTCTGCAATAGATGCACGAGGTACAGAGACTATGAAGAGGCATTCTGCAGAACCAGCTAATTTCGGGAGCAGAAAATCTGTGTGCTTCGATATCCATGAACAGCAGAGTGGTTGGTAGCCGTTATTGTGTTGTATTCAAGTATTTGCAGTGTACTGTCGATGCGCTGTTCACCTATGTCCCCCTAAAAGTCCAACAGATGATACCGTTCGAGCAACCAATTCTGTATGGGAAAGGGCTTACACCGTTTTTGCACCACGAAGAGAAGCGCTGATGTGCAGTGGAAAATGAGCTATGGTAGTTCCGACGAATCGGGACTGGACTGTGTTTATGCATGTATGTACTTCTGTGGCACGACATCTGAGTGAGATCTGGCGGACTGTAGGGTGCACCCAAGAAAGGCCACCATCGCACAGGTTCTGAGCCACCACAGGCAACCCAGGCTCTGTTACTTGCACCCAGCGATACACCTGTCGCTCCAGGTAAGCCATCGAGTCTACAAGACATCCCTGAACATCAAGCGTTGGTGGCAGATGTCTTTTCAAGAGACAATCGTGGTGCGTCTGTGCGGTTTCCAGACCAAAGTGAGGGTCAGCAAGCCATCATATCACGCGTGCTTGAGTCGCCTTCCAGCAGTCCCACCTCCACTCCTCGTGCTTTGGATAGCCCAAATTCGACCCCTCGTCAGGCTGACAGCATGATAGAACACAATGTATCAGATGACAACATGCTGAGCAATATGTTGGCACCACCGGCACCGATTGTACAGATGGCGCAACAGAGGATAGCGGTTCCACGGTTATCCCTTCCCGTTACCTCCGATAAGCAGCAAGAAACCCAATTGAAGCCATTTACATTGCAACATGTTCAGCATATCAGGGAGACAGAGCAGCCTGAGTCGCCTGGCCTGCATCAAAGTGACTCTAGTGTGAGTCTAAAGCATACGAACACTGTGGCTGAGGAAATGTCAGCGACATCTGTGACCACGCACCCCTCAGTTGAAACTCCCTCAACACCTCCTCTGGCGGCAGCACGGAAAGTTCCCCAGCAGGGTTCCTTCGGGCTTCGTCAGTGTGACATGAACTTACAGCCCCCTGACAGCGTTGCAGTCGCAGCAGTTGCAGTGGTTCCATGTGTGGCGGACGCTTCTATGGACAACAGGCTCTTAAGCTTCAGTAGCCAGCAACCGAAATGCCAGGAACCAACGTTTGGCGGCTTGGTCACACGAATCAGAGCGACAGAAAAGCGTCTACAGGAGGCTATCTTGAGCCTCACAGAGGTCACTCAGCGCTTCAAGGAAGAGCTCCCCACTCCAGCACCCTTTTCGTCTGGTCGAATGGGGGCATACACTCCTAACGATGCGATCATGTCACCTCCGCGGCCAGCAACCCAACCTCACTCCTGTTCAGTTTGTGGGACTCCACAGCGCCCGAAATCAAGGTTTTCTTGGAGTGGGGATATTGCTATGGATGAAGGAGCTCATCAAGGCGGGGCTCCCCTTTCTGGCCTTGCGTGGACTCCGTTGAATCCACTGTACCCCCTCTCAAGCCGTTCTGTGTCACCATCTTCGCATGCACCCTCCGCAAACAGGTCACCATCACCTGACAAGACATTTTTTGCTCCTTCGGCCAGGCTTTCAGTTCCTGAACTGACACACGCATCGAAGGCTCGAGTGTCCGTGGTGTCCTCTACACTGCCATCACACAGCAACTACGATGTGGCAACAGCACAGCAGCAGAGTCGCCAGGAGCGTGACTCAATGTTCCTTTCCGTGACTCCTGTCAATCTCCCGCTCAAGCCCAAAAGCAGCATTGCAGGAGTTGGGGTACTAGCTGCTACTACACGAGTGTCCCGGATCCAGTCCCAAATGGCCCTGTCACCAGCGGAGGCTGAAGAACCTGTCAGAGAGGGGTCGCGCTTGTCCACTGCGCGAGTCTCAACGGCAGGAGCACCAAATCTGCAGCTGTGCAGGCCATCTGCAGTTGGTTCTATGGTGTCAGAACCATCCACGTGGTCACTGGAGCAATCTGGAATGGAAGAAGATCTTCTGTCGTTCCCAGTGCCTGAGGATGTCACCGACAGACTGAGCTTGGGGCCACAGGGGCTTCGGGAGCACTACAGGAGAAAGAGCAGCAGAACTGATGCGAAACAAATGGCCAAAGTGGCAAAGCCACGTGGTTCTATGCGGGTTAGCATCCACCCACAGGCTGCACCATCCCTTGAAAGAGAGGCAGGTTGTGATGCTGCTGAGTCCGAGGCATCTATGCGAACTGGTGCGAAAAGTGCAACTGTCTAACGCTGAAACTGTATTGCAAAGGATGTTGGCTGTTCGGCATGTCTTCATCTGGGCGCTTGTCACACGTGGCTGATATCCAGGTGAACCGCTGTGGTTGGAGGAGCAAAAAGCACAGAGGGTGTCATATCATGAGGCAACAATCTTCGCCCTGCGTCAAGCTGGCATTCATGTGGAGCCACACTGGTTCGGGCCAGTCGAGTGCGGCTCCTCTGTAAATGAACTCTGGTCTTGATGAGTAAGGCAGCCCTGCCCAGTGGATGAAACAGTCGCTATGCTGCAGGCCTGTGGCAGAGCACGCCAACGCAGAGACCCGCGGCAGCACAGATATCATCTGCAGAACCGCTCGTAGTATTGCACAGGGAGCGTCTGATCTAGAAAACTTCCTCTTGAAGCGGTTCCCACTTGCACTTCCCGTTGAAAATAACTGGCAGTCAGACCTGGATGGAAGTAGTGCTGTGGAAAAGGTGGCTGCGCTTTCTAAAGACTTGCAAAAGCCTCCAGGTATCAACAGAAAAGACAGACAAGGCATCTGGTACAACTGTGATGCTGACAGCGGGCCAAAATTGCGCATGCGAAGCAAGGCAGCGTCATGCATGCCATCCATTCAAGCTGGAGCAGGGGTACCTGCAATGATGTCAGCCACCATGCAGGCAGCATTGGCGTTGCAGGTGTGACAAGACGGAACGTCGACACAGTGCGTAAGTCTCAGCAGCAAGACAGTGCTGATAACACTTTTTTGTGCAGAAAACCAGATATGACAGTGGATGCACTGATCAGGATGCATGTGCAACTGATAGGCATCCAGAGGTAACAGCAGTCAACGCTGATGACGGCCCAAAGCATGACCAGTGGGAGGATCTTCTTGCTGCATTCATAGACCACCAAGAGATAACAGGGGAGCAGTTCCTCAAGGAAATTTCCAGCTGCAAGGGCCCTGAAGACACTGTGCAGGTGCACAACTGTAGTGCAGCGGAATCTGAAATGATGCAAGAAGAAGAGGAAAAATCAGAGAAGGAGGAACTGGAAAATGTTTATGGAGATGGTTTTTGATTGCTGGAAGCAGTGTTGTCGGACCCGTTGCAACCCTGTCATTGCCGCATTGAATCGGCTGATTACCACCCAGAGAGCTGACTCGGGAGCCGGCCCACAAGAGAAAAACACAAGAGAAACTTTCGGCTGGAGCTGGTCACAGCTTTACACATTGAAACCAGCTTGTAATCCTACTAATGGAACGTTGAAGTACGGCAGCTGTTACGGCCATCTTCTACCTACCGGATAACGTAT
Source organism: Ulvella scutata (assembly GCA_032359135.1). Lineage (NCBI taxonomy): Eukaryota > Viridiplantae > Chlorophyta > Ulvophyceae > Ulvales > Ulvellaceae > Ulvella > Ulvella scutata. The sequence continues at coordinate 3,406 of JAUMHD010025198.1, read as the reverse complement.
AAAGAATCACAGGTATGCATCGATGTCTAGTATAAATCAAGTTGCTATGAAAGAAGTAAATCTCTTGCGCGACGGCTCAAGTTTCAGTCAATACCAACTTAAGCATGTCTATGCTGATTCAATGACCAGAACACAGAATTAATCCCCGCTCAACCTGCAGCCAGCGTCATGGCAGCTGGCACAGTTTGGCAGGTGTCATGTAGGGGATAAAGAACAGACAGCCACAAGGCTTGTGAATGTATCCAAGTGCACAGGCACAACAAAGGTGTGCTGAAACCCACAGCCAGACTGACCAAAACCGTCACTCTGCGAGCGGGCTGCCCTCACCTCGCCTGCTGTCCATATCGTCCTCTGCGGGAAGAGCTGCACTCACGTTCAGTAGCTTTGACGTTGTGCCATACACTGCCCTGAGCCCTGCGACCTGCTGTGCCTTGAGGGCTGTCCAATCAAAGACATAATCCCATGCGTACCCTTTCTCCACAAACAAGTCACGAAGCAGCCGGCGTAGGTACGTGTAATCTGGCCGGTCTGAAAACTCTAGGCCCCTCACATACTTGAAATATTCTGCGAATGCCTTGGGCTGCCCGGAGCACATCTGGTCAACACTGATGGAGAGCTTTGCAAAGCAAATCTTTTCATACTTCTGCTTCCGATTCGGCGCTCGCAACCCCTGCAGATGCCCTGTCAGGTAAACAATCAGAACCTGTGATGGACAAACCTTAAATAACTATTGACTCTGATAAGAAGGCAAAGTAGTGCTGATGCCTTGCCACACCCATAATTTGCACATCGCTAGCTCCCAGTAACACCTACTTACAGCTTGTATCAGCACGCAACATTTTTCGGTGACCGAAGCTGTCGACGACAAGACACGGATGTAGAACTCACCAAACTGTAGAACTGAGCCAAGATGTCGCTTGGCAGGCGCACAAAACAATAAATGAATAAATTGACTGTGATAATACATTCAACAAATACATTGCGCAAGGTCTCGTCTGACGAGCAACAGTGTAACCATGCCAAAATCACTGTTGCTGCATTGCTGCAGTCTGATATTTCTCACAGTTTCAACGGACTTCGTCGACAGCACTAACAAATGCAAACCACTTGTGCTTGATCAAAACAATGCTGAAACAAACCAAAGCGACGCATCTTGCACCCTCCCACCTGAACCAGAATAAGTGGAAATTCGACTCTCCTGTCTGCATGGGTCCAAGACAAGGCACCAAATATACGACAGGGTTGGAGTCTTTACCCCGCAGGTGCTCGGTAGGTCCTGAATACCTTGTTTCTAGGGTATACTGTGCTGATACAGGCTGCACATGATGGCAAATGAGTGAGAAACAAACAAACACAACAGTCCCGAAGGTGCATTCTCAGAGACAAAAGCGTAGCAGCAAGCACCCCTAGTTCCCTAGAGAGTTCTTGAAAATCCAACCATCACCGATCGATAAATTCACGACCAACACATTCTTCTGAACCTCGTGCAGCTTCACGACCTGAAAGGGGCTGTACTCCAAGCAACAAGCGAAGCACCTGCCATGGTAGACCGCCCTTGAGAAAGTACAGCAACACGAATCCTAACGATTCCAAGTCGTCTCGGCGGGCCTGTTCGACTCCAAGATGTGTATTAAGACTGGCATAGCGCGCTGTGCCAGTCAAGTTCTTATTCTCTTTGTATGGGATGTGCTCATTCGTCTTTGCATTACGAAAGCGTTTTGCTAAACCAAAATCTATACAATTTATTTGATTTGTTCTCTGCCCTGTGCCCATCAAGAAGTTGTCTGGCTTGATGTCCCTGCACATGTCTCGGGTCTCAGGGATGACTGCGATGAAAGGCTGCCACAGAATGTGGCAAACGCATCATTCCTCTCAGGCAGATGCTCGTACCTGTGTAGGAAGCTCTTCGAGTGCACATACTCAACTCTGCAAAGCTGCACATCACGCTCTTCGTGAGTTCAGTCACTGGCTTGCTCGGCACATGAGGTGGGAAGGGCCGCACCATCTGGTCAGCAATCATGAGAACGGTCTTGAGAGAGAACTGCCGGTTACAGAACATGAACAAATCCTCCAGACTAGGCCCTAGACGCTCCGTCACCATCACGTTCCAGTCTAATCCTTCTTTTCCATACCAGAACACTGGTGGAATTCCCACTGTACACACACGACACAGCTCACACGAATGGTGCTACCAAGAGAGGCCACGCGGGCTATTGACAGTGCTACACTTCCGAGCCCTGGCGAGAGAAATATAGAAAGAGCCGACTGATGTACGCAACACAGAAATGTGCGAGCGAACCTCCACCAGCAAGAATTTTCAAAACTTTGGCTTCATACAGCACCTGTGGGTGCTTGGTTCCTGCTTGCTCGAGCTTGACAGCGAACTCATCTGCCTCTTCTTGCTTCTGAGCTACAAACGCACAAACATTAACAGGAAATGATAAGTAGAAGTAGGACTTACAGACCAAAGCGTCTGGAGTGCTTCGTGAGACGTGATCGCACGGTTTATCCGTACAGCCCGTTGGAGATCCAGTCGAATGCGTACCAAGAAAAATGGCGCCGAAGGAGCCTGCGCCAAGTTTCTCTGAGAGTCTGTACGTCCCGCCCGCTACAGTCTTGATGGGGGGCTTATCACTTGCCCCCATAGTGCTTGTGCGTCTGTGTGCCTTGTGACACCTCCCGCTGTACTCACAAACTAACACATGAGAGACAATACGGCGACTATGATGAAAATAATCGCAAGTATTTGACAGCAACAATCCACTGAGCCTGCGTGCGGACCTCCAGCATCGGGAACGATTCAAACGAGACCGTGTCCCCTGCTTCGCCACAACAGATGGCCGCTGCAAACTAAACACTCTGGATATTGTGCATATTCAAAGACAACTACTTGTACCAGTTGTCAGCGTCTTAGCTCCCACGTACATTCGTTGGGACCAGTGAAATGTTCAGGACTCGCACGTGAAACATAACTACTGACAGGTATCGCAAAAGAGACACCCGGCCTTTTTTATTCGTGATTCAAGGTCTTCTGAATCGAGGACATTATTCCAGTGTACATGCTTCACGTTCGTTCGCTCCTTTACTATGCCCACGCTTGCAAACCGCGCATGCAAACAGTTCTTCGTGCGAATTTTCGTGCGCAGCGATTACTTTCGTGAATCGAAAGGCTTGCTTCTTTTTCCTTATTCGTGCAGCGTCCTGGTCGCACCCTCAATAGCCACCTGCGTCAGAAGAGCACGCCAGTTCAAGCTGCGAACAAACCGCACCCTAGATTTGAATACACCCATTCGCAGGGCTTGGAAGAGCATGTGGGCGAGATTTCGTTGCAAGAGCAAGAATGATATGTGCATTTTTGGCCCCCAGGGCCACTATACTGCGGGTGCACAGGCCGATCCATTTGCTC
>JAUMHD010025187.1:0-47939 GCA_032359135.1 Ulvella scutata | reverse complement strand
TGTGTGTGTGTGTGTGTGTGTGTGTGTGTGTGTGTGTGTGTGTGTGTGTGTGTGTGTGTGTGTGTGTGTGTGTTTTTGATCCGACATCGTCTCTTCAAGACGTTCTTCAGGGACACGATCCTATGTCCTCGTGCTGAGGGGCGTGTCCAAGTTGGTTCCCTGAGGAGTCTGCGCCGAGTAGTGCCTCGCTGGTAGCTCTCGGCCACGGCATCGCGGCGTCTGCAGTAGTTTGTAGTGTTTTTCCTTTGCTCTGCGCTTTGTGATTGGCAAAGCTTTGTGAAACCAATGTATGCATGTTTCTGCCGATTTCTTTGGAAAAGTGTCGGGTGGTTATTTTTTTCTGTGCTGTTAGGTACACCTCCTCTAATTGGGAGGTGGTGTGTCAGTGCTTGCTGTGTTCAATACGTTGTTGCTGTGTTGCATGCGCCGTTACCGCTTGTGCGTGCATGCGGTGCTAGTTCCGATGTGCTCTTGACATCGGGACATCATGCACGAAGGATTGTATCTCCTTCCTCAGTGAAGTATGAGATTCAGGTTCAGGCTGAACGAGAGCTGGATGCTGGAGGAGAGGAGCATGCATGTGTGGTCACGCAGCGCAACGTGGCTGTGCAGTGCATGGGGCATGAACAGATGCATCGGCATCGTTACCCTTTGTAAGGTGTTTTTAACATGCTGTAGTATGGTGGATGTGCGGTGTTATGTATTTGACTGATGTAGCCAGGAGTCATGCATGCGGCTTGTTGCGATGCAGCGTTACAGGTTATCACAAGAGCACAACACAGAATAATGGCACAATCAGATACATACACAGGTTTATACTTAAACAGGGCTCAATATCAAGCAATGAATGAACAGTTTGACCTAAGAATAGACACTTCACAAGCAGGAGGCTACTGTTCACCCCCACAGCCACTCATGCATGCACCGCGGCAAACGTTCGCTGCATGCTCCCACACAGCTGCTGCCACAGGCCGCTCGCGCATCAACAAAGCCCAGCAGTGCTGTCTAGCAGATCTGCCGGGACACGGATCTGGAGTTCGCGGGGGTAAAGTTGTACTGAACTTCGGTGTTGGAGCCTGCGCGGGTATGCTTGAAGAAGCAGTGTGGCTGCCGCCTGCTGCCCCCCCACAGGTACGTCACCTGGTTGCACCCATCGAACAGAGAGTTTCTGTTGCGGCACTCTTGGATGCACTGGGGGTAGTCCTGCACGGTGCGGTCGCCCACCGAGATGGTGACGTTTCTGCCCGTCACAAAGTCGGTGTTCCAGTAGTCACGCTCGCACACTGCACCCCACACCATGCATAAGTGGCCGCTTAGATCAAAAGGTGACAACTGATCATCAGAGATACAAAAACACTCTGCTAAAATGGCAACTGTGGAGTACTAGCATCCACTAGGCCCTGCATGTTGTGGGAACGAAACCGGATGCTGAAGGGGTCATTACATTCGTGCACAGCCACAGGTGATGACGTAAGCATGTTTGCTGGGGTATAACAAGACCAGGATGACAGTCACTTTCATCTCAGCAGCAAGCCATGGCTGTAAGCAAACTAGAAATGGACCGCCTTGATTGTCTCGGCACAGGGGATGAATGGAAAGCACCAGGACGAATGAAATGCCTCCTTTGCGCCGCAACTCCATGGCCATACAGGCAGGCCACAGCAAGTGTGAGTAGAGATACGAAAGAGATCATGGTTTATCTTCCGGTCGCGTGATTTTTCACTCTGCACGATGCCGCTGTTGTATCGCGTGACGGTGAGTGTATTCGAACAGAGATTCTCTAGATCCGCAGCTTGGTCAGCTGCAGTGTAATGATTGTTGTCTTTCGACCTCCCTGCCAGGTACGGCCCTTTTATGTTCTTTAGGCGTCCTTAGCAGCTGCAACGCGTGCGATTGCTTGTAACTAAGCGTTTGCGACAGCTGCATCACTCGAGATACCGCGATGATCATCGCGGTATCTCGGCACATTAACAAAGCCCACGTCACCACAGTTGCTTTCACTGTGGGTGTGAACAATCTTGTGCAGGTGACGCCATCAAACATGAGTCATGTGACGTGATGTTGGTGCATTGGCCACCCTGGGCTGTCTTTTTTCCGTCCTGTACATGTTCTACCCTGTCCAATACAATGAACTGGTGCTCTACAGCTGCACCTACACGTGAACAGCGGGGCAGAATAGGCATGTGGATGACGTCCTGCCTGCCAGGAGTTTTAAATAAAGAGGGCTGTGAACACAATCGATGGGTTCACAAATGCGTAAGTTGCGAGTTTCATGGTGTGCTCCTAGGAGCGGTGCATATATTCCGGGGAAGGGGGTGTGAAGTTCGTCACGCCTGCTGTCCACCAGCATGCTGCGCCTCTAGCACTCTTCACCAGCAGATCTGCCGGTGCAGCTTAAGCCTCAAGGGTTCGAAGCACTTGGCACAACAAGGTTTTAATTTTCACCATCACGCAAAGCGAGATGGTATGACATCCTTGACCAGGTTTTACGTACGCAGTAGTACTGTGGCTTCACGCGAAAACAATGCACATGTGCACAGAGAGGGCCGGAAACCGATCACGTGCGCAATATTCCGTGTTCAAGTCATGATCAGCAGAATCCAGCAAATCTGAATGCGGTTAGCGGTACAATCCGCCAGCTAGTAGCTCGCCAACTAACAAACGGGTTCTTGCCAGCGCATAACCTGCCTGAGCACTAGCGGGTGCGCCTCCCAGCATGGAGCGAGGAATCCAGGTTCCCATCAAAAGCCATGCTCTCAGGTAATGAAGTAAACAATGAAAGAGGCAGCCTGGTAAGTGCGCTGTTCGCTTGTGCACACCGGCATGGCACTATCGATGTGATAATGGTGATGACTCGCCGAGACTCGACGATGTGACAAGTGCCGTCACAGATGCAGCAGCCGCAGGGAAAGCTGGGGAGCTGATGAGGGTGTCTGGGCACTCATAAAAGGGCCAGAATCGGGCGCAGCACACACAGAAAATCATTGTCAGCATTCCAGTACTACTGCGGATCCAGACAAACTCTCTTCGGATATCTCGCGCATTTCCCTCGCGACACGAGTAAGGTGCGAGCGCTTGTCTGCCTGGGTTCCATTAGCACTCATCGACTTAAGCAGAGTGTTTGCCTTGCGGTGTGCATAGCGTTGTCTGTTGAACTGCACTCTTCGCTAGTCCTGTGTCAAAAACTGTTTGAACAGCTCGAGCACAATTGTACCCCATGTATAATCTTGCAAAACTTGTGTTCACACAGTATTTATGCGTCCTGCTACCTTCTTCATCACCAAGCTTCGAGCCTGTCCAATGGGCACCATTTAGAACTTGGTGCTTGCACCGTATTGACCTGCAGCTGGACATGGAGACAGGCCATGTCGAACAAGGTGTACGTACTGATACGTAATACTGCGGCCACGTCATGCACGCTGAAGTAATTCTCGTGTGCAGGTTCAGCATGTTCTCTTTCATCTCTCTGCTCACGCTGGCTGTCGCCTGCCTGTCGGGCCATGGAGTTGCTGCGCAGGGGACGTACATCCTTTCTCCTTTTGAACTCAGTGCACTTTTCTCCCTGATGTCAACAAACATATCTGCTTTCTGGGCCCTCGACCTATGCGAAATGTGATGGCAATGTTATGATTGCTTGTCCAGAACCCTGTGCCTTGCGTCCGCTGTGTGCATCAGTTTGCTAGCTGTGGTGTTTAGCATACCGCCTGGCAACAGGGATGGAGAAATTGTTCGAATTGATGATAAATGCCATTCATCTACTGTCCTCCCGAACATGATTTCCAGACTGTGTGGAATCAGTCTTACGTCATTGGGGTTTTGTGTCGTCCCTTGATTTTCGGGTTTGGAGTTGGTGTACAGGTAGAAAATGCCGTAAATACTCGTTTCTCCCCAAGTCCATATGCACTTCAAAGCAACTTCTTCGCTTGCTCCTCGACATGAAGGTGCATCTGTCAAGAATATAGGGTTACTATCCCCTTTTTGAATTCTCAGAACGTGTCATGCCTGACATGCATGGAACACGAAACGATCATCTTCCATCACAGCGAAACATTCGCCACTTAAAACATCCGATGATGTGTCTGAAAGTCATCATGTTCCAAGAGCACGTTATGATAACGTTTTCCCATGCCCTCGACCGCGATGTAAGATCTAAACGCCAGTGTGCGTGATTTGCAAAAAACTTACCCTGAAGCTGTTATAAATTTTGTCCAGCAACCCCTGCTTAGCCCATGGCGTAGCATCTGATGCGAGATCTGGAGTGCAGAGTGCAACCATAACTACTGGAACACCGACATTGTGATTGGCGGGCCCAAGTCACTGGGCTTTGCGGTGGGGGACAAGGCGGTGCAGGACTACCCGCAGTGCATCCAAGAGTGCAAGAACTTCCGCGGCTCAAACGGGGGGTCATGCAACATGGTGACGTACCTGTGGGACGGCCCCAGGATGCAGCCCCACTGCTTCATGAAGTGGCAGCGCCAGGGCCTCGACATCGAAGTCAGGTACAACTTCAGGCCCAGCGGCTCCAGATCGGTGTCCCAGCACCTCTGCACCAACTGAGCACTGTTCTAAATTGTTTCAGTTCCTGTTGCATGCACGCATCGTGCATGCTGCAGAAGATTATCTGAGAGGACAGTGTACTGTCTTCTCAGATCATCTCTGATCTGTAATACTCCTTACTCTGATCTGTAAGGTACCGATCTGTAAGGCACCTTACAGATCATCTCTGATATGTAAGCTCTGATGTAAAAGCTTTCGTAAGTTTTATCATCAGAGCATGGGTCCAGTATTTGAAACCAATAGCAGTTAGAGTAGGATGCGTGTAGGATGTGTTTGCCAGCGAAGTGATCGTCAGCGTCTCGCTCGCGGTAGTGATGTGTTGTGTTATCCTTGATATGCATGTGCTATGTTTGTTTCCTTCTCAATATCCTGTTCTTTTTTGTTTCTTTGTAATCTTTCATTGACACTGACTGATCGAAGGCAAGAGCAAACGCCCGATGGCGCGCTCATGGATGGGAAGTTGCCTCGCACACCCGTTCAATTTATCACACCACCGGTATTTGCTCTTGCACAAGCCCCAGCTACAAAGGCCACGTATGTGCCAATTCGTGCAAAGCACATCAGCAACTGCCAGCCCGCAAATGCGGCGTGACAGCCCTCCCACCAGACGTCGCTGCAGTGACGTGTTGCGCACTGTGATCTCATATTCAATGGGTGGCTGTCCCCGCACCAGGTTATGAGCTTAGCAATGTGCATACAATGTGCGTTACACTGTGTGTATACATGCATGTCCCACATGCATGCTCATCTTCATGGCCAACGCGTGGTCTGCTTGTTGTTGTGCACTGGGAGTGGGTGCGCGGCATGCTGTTGGGGGAAACCCTGGAGGCGCAATTCGTCGCGGAATACTACACGGTTTCAGCTATTGGACGCATCGATGTTGTCTAATCAACCGATGTACAGTTCAGTGGAAAAGGCGCTGCATACTCGCTTCTTTACTTATTCAGTCGTCACTCTGGAGTCACGCTGCTGCAGCATCTTCCTTCAACACACGTGATCATTACGGTAAGAGCATCAGTGCAAGAGAGCGTGCTATTTGCGGGAAAGAAATATACAACAAAGAACCTAAACAAAGAATTGTGTAAACGACATAAAGAAATGAACAGTCAACCAACTGCTTTCTATTCCAGGCCAGAAAGGATTCCACGCAACGTTCCTTCTAAGCTCATGAATTCTAATACACTACTTAGTGTCTGTCTCATTGCTGCAGACTGGAAGAATTACTGTTAGCTCGTATCTGGAGTATGGGAGAGGGGCAGGCTGGGTGGGAAAAAAGAAAGAGGGAGATGTTACTTTGAAAGTGTTACCTCAACAATGGCGCTGAGTGAGTCGAGCACAGAGCACATATGTTACGATGTACTCCAAGGGACGTCACCATGCAGCCAATCACCGCAAAACAAGGACAACAACACAACACACCTAGTCACTCCCTACCAGGACACTGTGGTCTAAAAGCATCCTTCGAAAAGACCTGATACTGTCACAAAGAAGCAGAGATCAGAAGGCAAAACAACAAGATCAGGGCCACAGGCACGGCCCTGCAGCGGCAGGCCATTAAGATCCCGGTGGGGAAGCCGTGCCCGCTGGCATGCGCGCCTCTGGGAGCCGTGCGCTTTTTAGTCGCTGCTGCACAGTCACTGGCTGCAGCATAGACAAAGCAGTCTGCATAGACGGGCAAGAAGGAAGCATCTGGGTACATGCCGTTCTGTGCAAAACATTTATCTGTTTTGTCCCTGTTCGGGAATGCGGATGCGGTACACGGTGTAGCATGGCAGTGGGCGATGAGGTAATATCAGGCCCCTCCAACAATGCGGGATAGTGTGGCCATTAGTGATCATTTCCCCCCCCCTGTCCCCAGAACCCTTCTTTTCCGTGGTCTGGAGTGCAGTGCGTGCAACCATGGCTACTGGAACAACGACTTTGTGGCCGGGGGGAAGAGCTTGCCGCGAGCTTGCCGTTGGCCGACACCCCAGTCCGGGACTACACACAGGGCATCCGAGAGTGCCAGACCAGAGGCAAGCAGCAGTGCAACCGTATGACGTACCTGTGCGGGGGGGAGCAGCAGGAGGGAACCCCACTGCTTCCTCAAGTGGCAGCGTTACTGCCTTGACATCGAAGTACAGTACAAGTTCAGGCCCATGGGCCAACGGCTCCAGGTGCATGTCCAGAATAAGCTGCCAGAGAGTGTGTGTTGCGTATTGAATATAGTATGACCAGTCGGACACCGGTTGCTCCTTTAGGCAGCACCATGTGCGTCCCGACATCCCTGTGGCAGACTGTGTCAACTCATGCCACATCATAATGCCACATCATTCCACTTTACCAATGCATGCTATGAGCATGTTGCAATGTGGTCAACAAAGCTGCAGCAGTGCCTGGCACAGACCGTGAGCAACAGCCATCCATCAGCCATGCGACATCCCCCTCCCCCTCCCCCCCCTGTACATGAATGCCCCAATTTCCATCCCCATAGTTGGGGCAATTGGCTAAGAACTATCCTCAGCCTGGTATTGTTTGTGTGTCCTCACAACATGGTGTCATGCACGCTTTGTCCTGCGGGCACCTCCCAGGGTCCTCTCTGGTTTGCTGCTTCTGCCATCTGGAAGGCTGTTGCGATTCTTTGGCGAGTCAGTGACATCGTCGCTCCTAGCGGTAGAATACGACCATCGTTCCTGGGTAGGGCGCTATCGGTAGAAGCACAGAGCCTAACAAAGTCTTGGCCGTGCATTTCCTTGAGTACCTGCTTCCTTGATGTGGTGCAGCATATGCTGCAGCTGTGCAGGTGTTCCATTAGTGTATCCAGCAGCGACAGTGCATGACATGACATGACATGACATAACATAACATATCACAGCATGCATGTGAGATGACAGGAGGGCACACATTTTGAAAGCATACTTTCCAGCAGTGTTGCACACCTTACGTACTTTGTAATTAAGTAATTTTAGTGAATACGCGTAATTACGTTACGTTTTCCCACAAAAAACCGTAATGGTGCAACACTGCTTTCCAGTGTATGGAGCAGGGCGTGCGGTGTTTGCCTTTGCGCTTCAGAATGCAGTGCTCACTCTTTGAGACCACTTGAGCATCACCACCCAGTGGTGCTGCAGGTCCTTGTTTTCTGGCTAACAACACAAAGTTTCCAGTGGGGTTGCAGGTTCTAGTTTTCTGTCCAACAACACGAGGTTTCCAATGTACATCCATTGTGCATTATTACGTGGCATGTATGTTGCTTTCTTGGAGCGTGAGGCATTATGGAGTCGTGCCTATAACTGTACACTTCTTTCATGGAGCATTCAGCCCTGATAATGAAGCAAACCTGGTGATCACTACTTGTCATGCACACAGCAACTGAGGTATCCACACATCAGCTTATTGCCCTTGATTGGCGGAACTCCAGAAACCTTTTGCAGCCCAGGGCTTTCATTCAGAACGTTCACAATGCAGGTGATCTCGTCTTGACTTCTATAATGAGTTTTTCGGCACTTCATAGAGTTTAATTTTTTGAAATGTAGGCGGTGACTGGCGGCCGCATGCACCTGATGCATCTGACACCATCTTCGGGTGACCTGCTCCAAACGTTTCGTTGGGATGTTAGCTATTCTCTCTTAGTCTAAGAGGACGTTGGTGGCGCGTTGCCCCGGCTTGAGTCAGTCCCTATACTCAAGTGTCATGGCTTGGTGCACCATGTGGGTAGAGAGGCTAGCTTGATTCCCTGTCGTTGCTTCGGTAGTGGCATGTCCTGTGTCATTAGTGCGAGGTCGAGCTAAGTTGGCATGCGATGATTTGCTGGTACCCTGATAGCATGAGGGCACAACTGCTAACGGCAGCACGAATTTTACGAAAGGGTTCCGCCGTGTGGGCCAGTGTTGTAAGAGACGTATGTCACGTGAACTGATGTTTACTTGGTACAGGACGAGAAAACCGCGAGCAGCTGTGTCCGACAGGTCGTGTCAGCTCGTGTCAGCTCGTGTCAGCTCGTGTCAGCTCGTGTCACCTGCCGGCCCAAACGTCTTCACACAGTGCATGCTTGCACGTGGACAGGACACGTGGATTCTGATTTGATGGCGCATATGCATGCATCCATGCATATCTGAATGCCACCTGTAAGTGACGTAACGAAGCTGCCAGTTTTGTTGGTGTTCGGATGTGTCTCTGAGACAGTGTGTTGTGAGCAGGCCCTGTGCTTGCTCCGAATACGTTCTGTATCGCACCATCTGTCTAGAGTGTTCCAATGCCGGGCTGCATGGCACACTGGTACCGCGGCACACCGGTACGCACCGGTGGACACACGCAGTAACACTTCACTGCAACCTCCTCCCACTTGACCAACTATTCACGAAGATTCCCGAACCTACAAGTACGATTCACATCATGTCAGGCGCCACAGGTAGCATCTCGAGATACCACAGTCAACCTTGCACACCGTCTGCACATTTTACAAATGTACTTCTCTGCACACAATTCTCAATCAGGTTGTTGCTGCAGGATCGTGTGATATGGTTATCCCGGGCACTGACATCCCTGGGCCAGGCATCCCTGGGTCCCAGGTGACCTGGAACTCTCTTTCGTGACACCATTCAAGAGTGTGTGGATCTCTGCCAGGCCACGCCAGGCTGCACCGCAGCCACCAGGAGAAGCAACTCCAACCGCTGCTTCCTGAAAGACACCCCCCTTGCAGACATCACCACCGTTCCCAGGCCAAACTTCTCAACAGTCGTCCTCTGCTCTCCCCCTCCACCCAACGAGGAGTGCGGCGACGCATTGCCAGGCACCGACATCCCCGGCGGCAGCATTCCAGGGTCCCAGGTGGCTGGAACTCTTTTCAGGGACACCCTTGAGGAGTGTGTGGCTCTCAGAGAGGCCACAGCGGGCTGCACTGCGGCCACAAGAAGGATCGCAAGCTGCTTCCTGAAGGATTATGCCGCGGACAGCATCGTGCTGGATGCGAGGGCCGGCTTTGAGACTTTCGCGCTCTGCCCCCCTCCAGATTGCTTAGTTGCAGACACTTTTGACGGTGGTGAGTGCTGCGAAGGTGTGAGCTTCCCACCGCGAGCTTCCACCTCGTGCCGTTCAGGTTGCATGCATGTCAGTCGTTCTTTAACAGAGCTCTTTGCACTGTGCATGTTGTTTTTCACATGAAGCAGGTGGGTGCACTCTGCACCGTGCTTTGCCGTTCTTGAGTACAGCTAGTACTGCGTCGATTCGTAGTGAACCTACGTCCCCTGAAGAAAGTCCGACCACTGACTCCATACAAGCAACAGAGTCGATTTTGCGTTGGAAAGTGCTAGTGAATGTGTGTGAAACACGAAGAGAAAGCCGACTTGCAGGGGGAGAAATGGGCTTATTTAAAGGTGCAAAGGCTTGCAGGGGGGGGGCGGGGGGGTTGCTGATTGAGCTTCCACAGTGCCATCAACTTGCAGTAAACGGAAAACAAAAGGGGATTGCTGGTGTTCCTTGATCAATAAGACCAGGATGCAGTAGGTCTGCCCCCCTGACATCATCGCTTCAACGGTACAACATGACCATCGTTCCTGGTTCGGGCATTTTTGTAACATCACAGAACAGAACAACATTATCCGCAACGTCTGCGTGTGCGCGTGCAATGCATCGATCAAATGCATGCATGCAGGGAGTTGTGTGCTGGACCTTCGGTGCAACGCGCAGAACACATGCAGCTCATGCACTGAAGCACAAGATACCGCCTGCGCAGCCGCAAACCCTCCTGGCACATGCATCAACGGGCGGTGCTTCATCGAGGGCGTGCTGCCGCCAGAGGTCTCTTTTGAAGACATCGATGGAACCCAGTTCGATGACTACATCTACGGCAGCGCCGGTGACGAGTTTGTGGACGCTTACGACGGCGATGACATAGTTAACACCGGGCCAGGCGAAGACGGGGTTCAGGGGGGTCCGAAGGATGACGTAATCAGATTGGGCAGTGGGAATGATTCTGGGTTGGGGGGTGAGGGCGCGGACACCGTCTTTCGAGGCCCTGGCGAAGACTTTATTTTTGTTGACGCAGATGACAAGTTGGTGCTTGGTGGGGGCGGAGCAGACCGAATCGAACTGAGGTTTGATGAGGGGGTGGCTGCCCCAGGCCTTGAAGTGAGGGGTGGTCCAGGACTGGACTTTATTTTCAGACCGGGAAACATTCTCTGTAGTGAGCGCTTCTATGAGTATGGCTCTGATATCTACTGCAGCATCACTTCTTCGTTCTTCAGTGGGGGTGAGTGTGATGGGCCGTATGCAGACTGCGTGTTTGAAATTGACGAGGTTGCGTGCGTGTGTGAGGAGCCAGTTCACTACGACTGATAACAGGCTGCTGCATTTCCAGTGTTTATATTACGGCATGCATTGTTGTTTGTCTGGGTGCTTCAAAGTGCAGTGTTTTGTAAGAGAGCTGGAGTTCAGTGCTCAAGTATCACCGGTCAGTCTTGTTCCATGTGTCGTCAACAACCCCAAGTGGAAGTGTCCAGTGCGCGTGGCTAGAGGCGGTCGCACACATATGTGGGGTGCTGGAAGATAGGAGCATGCATGTGTGCCATGCAGCCCTGTTGCTGCGTGGGATGCGCAGACAGCGAAGAGTACAGGGTGTGTTGTGTGCGAACTGCACATTGTGTGTGAACTTCGCAGCCATGGTGCCATTAGTGATGCCTACTATTGCGGTGTTAGGCTTCTCTGTGAGGGACATTTGATGCTGTTTCTTGTGCTGGTATTGAGAATTGTGGGCTGTGGTAGCGGAGCTCGTAACCGCATGCCTGGTGGGCCCACCTTGCTTGGGGTCGTTCGTTGAGTCGTGTCCTCACAACCGTATTCTCACTGTTCTGGTAGAGGCTTCCGTGATGGTTCACACATCCGTTTTGTTTTTGGATGCTGTTGTCTGTTTACGTTCTTGCCTATGGACTACGGTATCGGTGATTCGAAGCGTCAGATCCTGCCATGTCATGTGGCCATGCATCCCACACCCATGGGCTGCCTGGTGCATTGATCCCACGCTTGCTTCCATTGCGTTTCTGAGGGCTATGTACAAGTGTTGTGAATTATCTGCTACTGTGAATTATATGAGGGCTATGCATGGCTAAAGGATATAGCATGCATAGTAGGACATCAGGTGAATGTATCATGTACTACATGATACATCACTAGACGTATGACAGCACACCTTAAAGGTTACGTAATATGTTAGTGGTGCTATTGAGAGTATGAGAGAGAGCGGAAGAAAGGGGTGGCTTGGTGTCCAAGCATCCGCTGATCTAGCAGCTTATAGTGTGAAGCTGGTGTGGAAACCACACGTTCAGCATTGGGCTAACGCTGTGGTTCACTTCAGGTGTGCGCTTTCTCATTATGTGTGTGTTATGTGCTGTTAGGGTATCATGGGTTGATCCCTCACAACATCAGTGTACTATTGTAAACGTTCGGCAATGGGCTAACGCTGTGTTTCACTTCAACAAGCTCTAAACCTCCGCCACACCACACATACCAGGACAGTATGTAAGGGGCTACTTTACATGATACTGACAGGACAGTTATGAGCACAGTTGTGTTGGAGCTTAATCAAGGCATCAAAGCAGATGCAGGTTGATGCGTGTTCATCGCTAGCATGGCCAGCTGGAGATGCTCGACTGCAATTCCTTGAACTTCCCAACTTGTACTCGAACCAGGCTTTCCCCACAGGTGCACTGCTTCATCGCCGGAGAGATCCTTTTTATTTCCTTTTTTGTTCCGTTTTATCTGCTGCTGCTTGCACTGATTGTGCGCTTAGCATGCATTATTCAGACTCATGTACCTGTTCCCAATATTTCCTTCTCTTTTCCACACTTGAACAAGTTGTCCATACTTTCGTCCATGCATCAACTGTTGTTCATCAGATATGCAGGCGAATACATATTCTCCTTGTCCAATTTGATATATTTCCCCACATTGTTAGAATCGCCCATGTGTTTCTTGCTGGTGACGCAGATGCTGTACCTTCACGACCTGTACACTTCAACCTGTTTACACTTGTGTTGTTCAATCGTGTGTGTTGCTTATAAGCATCTGCCCATTCTCAAATAGATCTCCACATGTCCTGGTAGTGACTTTGTTTGGCAGATATCCTGTCAAGGTACATTGCTTCTCACATATCATCCACACCGAAGCGAGTGGTACTGAGGGTACTCTTCATCACCAGCACATGGCATCACTGTGTGCAGGTGTGACAACCGCACTGTCACTTTCAGGGATAGGCACATGTGCACATAATGTCGCCCACATCCAGCTTATCAATCCAAATCACGGTTGAATGGCGGAGAGGCTGCTAGCAACCACTCTTCTTTTCACCCTAGCCTCTGGGTGTTTTCCCTACTACGTGCCATTGCTACTGTGTGCTGCAATGTGACGGTGCAGGAATTGGCCGCATGTAGAGGCTGTCACAGCTGCAGCACTTACTCTCTTTCCTTCTACAATTGCAGTGGTTGTATGCAAGCTTGCATGGACTATCAACCTGTTTCTCGGTGTTTCTCCTTTCAACTTTGGAGCACTGAAGCGTGCAGATTTTCACACTATTGTTGCACCTCCATTGTCACTGCAGCTTACCATCAACGGTTTCACATCCAGCATTCCAGCTCAGTTCTTCCAATCATATGAAGTACACTTTTGCCGCAGATGTACGCAGACATAGCACCTTGACTAACCTGACGTAGCTTTCAAGATACATTTGTGCGACTTCACTGACATATCTCCATCTCAGTTGTTTTTACTCCTTTAGGGTATGATGTACTACATCGTGCGAGAGCTCATGCAGTGCAAGATTCACAAGCCATTTCACCAAAACAAGGATCAGGATTAACAGAGTGCCACTGCATGATGAAACGTTATCTATGGGTAACATTTCACTCGTCGACTTATGGTCGACACCAACTGCAGTTCACATCATTCACAATCCCACCACATCTGTATGCTTTAGCATCACAGATGTGTACGTATATGTGTGTTTGTTGTACATACACTCTTCCTCTTCTCACTCTGCATCCAAGACGCCTCCGGCTTGGATCCATACCATAACCGGTTTCCCGATCAGCTCCTTCTCTCTCTCCAACCCTTCACTCCCGTCTTACCATAGTCTTTCTGGTTTCTGTACAGCCGTACGCGCAACCGCTTTCCCTCTCATCTCCTCTCTCTCTCTCCAACTCTGCACTCCCGCTTCGCCATAGTTATATTCGTTTGCTCATACTGTCTTTCAGGTTTGTTGAGAATGCAAGGACAGCATTCCAGTGGCTGCCGTCCAAAAAAGATTGGAAGTACACCAACTAGACGCGCACACACCTTTTCCAGCTAGTCGAGCTGTGCTTCTTCAGCAAGTGTAGCATCTCGAGCACTCACAGGCCAGCAGAACCAGCTGAACACCGACCAGGGGGACGAAAACAGAGCGGTATGCACACCAGCACGAGTGTTAAGGGCGATGAGCGCACCACGACTAAGCCTCCTTCTTCGTCGCCTCTGGCATAGCACTGCTGTGGTGCTTCTTGATCAGCCACCTCTCACCCTCACGCACGTAGTTGTATGTGAACCGCGCCTGGACCTTTTTGCCAGCTGCCTTCAGGTCAAAGGTGTAGATGCCCTGGTTAGATACTGCAGAGGGGAGGCCGAGGGCGTCACGGCCGACGAGGCGCACGTGGTGCTCGTCCAGCACACCCTCAGGCTTGTTCTGGAGGAAAGTGATGAAGTAGTCGCGACGCTGCTGCTTGGTGGTGCGCACATCATCGGCAACCGTCGGCAGCAGGATTGCGTCGGGGGCGTAAAGATCGATGACCTGCTCAGGGTCAAGGGTCTTGAGCGCGCTGTTCCACTTCTCAAAAGCGCGCAGAACACCTGCTTCCTCCTCCTTGGTGAGCTGGTCGTCAGATGTGCTCTGCCCGAGGTACTTTTTCCCTGCACACGTGTTATATAAAGTTAGTCTCGCCTCTTGTTCTTCAACCTGGATGTAGACGTTTGCTGGGTCTGCATGTTTCGGTGGTCGGCGTCACGCTTTTGAAGAATACTAACACACAGCCACATGCACATGCACACCAGCAGTGAGTCGCCGTCCCTACACCAGGATGCATCAGCAGCAAGAGAAGAAAATGAAAGGCTAAACAGGAACCACGCCATACCCAACAAGGGTAACGAAAAATAACCAGTTAGAAAGGGCAGGAGTTAAAGCGTGCAGTAGCGTGCCTGTGTACGGGGAGGGGGTCAGCTTGGTTGGTAGCTGGGAGCTGTGGTGGGACAGAATCTTCCACTCGGACCCGATTTTCTTGTACACATACGTGAAGCGGCAAGACACCTGGGTGCCATCCACCCCAAACGTAAAAGTGTAAATACCAGAGTTCGAGATCACCGAGGACTCTCCGTTACTATCCACCGCCTCCTCTCGGATGCCGTACTCATTGATCACTCCCTGAGGCTTCAACTTGCAGAAGTTCGTGAAGTAGTCAACGAGACCCTTGCGGTCAGAGCGCACTGCGTTGGAGACTGTGGGCAGTAGGACTCCGTTTGGAGCATACATGTCGGCCACGTTGTTGGGGTCGCCGGTCGCGAGCGCTGCGTTCCAGGCATCGAACAAGCCGAGAACTTCCTTGACATTGTCTGCAGACAGGCGGGGGTCCGCAGTGCTGTAGTACTCTGGTGGGGTCTCTGCCTCGGCAGCCTTTGCAGCCTCCTTCTCTTCCTTGCTGGGCAGCTCTGTCTCGACTTCGGCATCGCCTGCAGTTCAAGCATGATCAGCAGTGGGGGTGTGAAAATATTATTGCATATCAGTGCATTGCACGTTCAGGCCAAGATCATTGATGTGCACTCTGATCATGCTAACCACTGCACTTCACCTGAACGAGCCATCTACTCATTGTAGGTACCTCGGGGATGCATTTGCTAGTCTTGTTCTAAATGATGGGCAGTGTTTTGTTTGTGAAGGGAATATTTCTCGCGAGCCAGCCTTGTCGCGAGCCAGCCTTGCGATTGCATTCAAGTGTGGGATCTGGGTTCAGGTGACATGCAGATGGTGCTCACTGGAGGCCTGATGTGGCTTGCATGTTCGGTGGTCCATAGTACACACTGGGATGGATATCACTTGTGATAGGTACTAGTTTGAAACGATGGCACTTTGGGAACAGACCACGTTGCTGTAGACACATGTGGGAATTTGAATTGGAACTCACTTTCAGCTGCCACCATGTCCTTGTCCTCCTCCACAGCGCTCTTCCATACTTCGTACCACTTCTTGTCATTCTTTTCGGTCTGAGGCTTCTCTGTCACCTGGAAAACCACAGTGGTTCAGCAACAACCACATGCACAACTGAAAGTGCTTCGGAGCATACCAGGCCACACAAGAACGCTGTCTGCTTCGTAGCAATGAGACATGTGATGATTCGTTTTAGTCGCACGATGCGAAGACATGCCTTTGTCGCGGTGCTCCCACGTGGCCACATGCACGTGCACAAATTGGTACCTCCAACGCATCAGAACCTCTAATTGGAGGTGAAAGCACATATATTCACACGATGTACAGCCCCTAAAGGTACAGAAGACCATAAACACTGCTCGAAAGTAACGTGAAGGTAAAAGCACGGCAACGATGTCTCGGTCAATGCACTTGCGCTGTGAAATCACACCTCAGCTTTGGCAATCGTCAGAGGGCGGGGCCTCTGAACCTTGGCGCCGCGCAGTGCCGGTGCGCGTGCCTGGCTGCGAGGGATCATAACAGACGGCATTTTGAGATTTTGCTCGTGTAGGTGAATGAATAGTGCTCGAGGTTGGAATCTGGAGCGATGAGATGTTTCACTTCAAATCTTCCGCTTTATTTAAGCGTTCTGTGACGGTAGCACACTGGTAAACGCAAGATACTTCAACATCACTTGCACGCTCCAGAGTATTTATGGTTATCTGCGAATCATGTAGCGTGCGGTCCATGGGAGAACCGTGAGGACCATGATCAACTGTGGTACGAGACTGGTAGCAGGAATGTTCCACTCGCGAATGTACCAGACCAATCGGAAATTCCAGAACATTTCACTATATATCCGTTTCGAACGGATTTCAGAACTCAAGCTGCGCCTGTATGTATGAGTGGTGCTCTCTCTGCTGATGGATGTCGCTCTTGTGCAAACTGTTGTGAACTACAGGAGACAGGAGCACATGGCCACATCTATATGCATGAGCACAGGTCCCTATTACGCATGGCATCTGCCCACCACAACCAATAGCAGCTTTCTATTCAAAACAAATCTGTAGCTTCTCAATCATTGAGGAATCTGGCACGATGAGTAGCTGTGAGGCGCTGTGTGCAGTGAGCAGGCGGTGTGCCAACCGAAGCCAGCATACTCACAGCCGTTGCTGCCTGGTGTTCTTGCGTGGCCTTGTAAAATAAATAAACTAATTATTCGGGGACTACGCCATACTCAGTTTGAGCTTCAGCCTCAACACCACAGTGGCGGAAATCATGCAATTCATTAAAGGGGAAACCACCAGAGACCCTTTACGCACCCGGCTCAGAAGCTCGAAAAAAGGACGAGAGGTGGCTCTGGCCGGACCGGGGTTCGAACCCGGGGCCTCGTGGTAAGAAGCACTTTCACGATCACGGGCCCGCGGCTGAGTTTAAGGTCAATCCCAAGACCAAGTTGTGATGACCTTGAATGCAGCCGCAGACCCTTTCACGCAAAGGGCACGTGTTCGTGTTCTGCTCCAGCCAGAGCAACTTCTATTCTTTTCTTCGAGCTTCTGGGCCGGGTGCGTGAAGGGTTCCTGGTGCGTTCAAGCTGGTTTCGGCTTGCAAAAGGCATCTGAGTTCCACCCTTGTGGTACTGATGCCGAAGCTGAGCGGAGCATCATATATATTCCGAGTGATGTATTGTGCATAATTGTTATTTTGGCCACCTATTCCCCTATAACAACCTTTTTGACGGGATTAACAAGAGAACCGGACTAACAGGTTCACTTCACATGCGCTAGGGCGAGTTTGTGCGTGTGATCTTCCAACTGGATGATCCCGAGGACAGAATCAACGAGGGCTGGACTCACGAGTGTATAATGTAGTTAGTTTTCGTCATTGCCAGTGAGTCATTGTCCATGTTTCCGGACCTCTGGGCGATCAACAACAGAAACCAGTAGCAGTGGCAAGGTGGAGGCTAGCAGCCGTGAGACTCGTTGTGTGCGCGACTTGCTGTGGATTTTAACACACACACACACATGCTTGTTGACGTTTTGAGGGGTTAGGTTTATGCAATGTTGTCATGCCGTTGAAGGCTCCTGTCTCCAGGTTCTTGCCTCTCTGCATTTTTCTTATCTGCTCTACTGTATCCTGAACCAGAACTCCTGACTTCTACAGCAAGGCAAAGTGGAGCTACAGATACAATTGCGGAATGGAACCTTTACATGTCCTTGTGGGCCTGCACCTCGCAGCTTTGCAGAAACCATACTTTGTTGCTGAGACTGGCACATCACAATGTGGTACTTGTGCTGCATGTTGCTCGAAGTTGAAAGGGTGAATACCAAGGAACAAGTGGTCGCTGAAGGATACGAAGTTCAACTTCATGACTTGATGAAGGGTTCCTGGATCTTGGGAACGGGACTGGCTGGAATCTGGGGGAGGTTCAGCCATCGTGGTGCAACCGCTAATCTAGAAGGTGCGCAGTCTTGGATACTGCTACCCATGACATATTGCTGTTATGACTTGTTTACCCAATTTGGGTGAGGCGCTTGGGAGTAAAAGCACTATAAAGAACAAGAAATTGTGAGATGAGGTCCTGTGTCAGCAAGCTGATCGTTGTCGATCTGAGGTACACGGTCGTTCACCACCCGAGTCGTTCTGCTCATGAATCACGAATTTTCAATCACAGCACATTGCTTCCGCGATAGGAAGGCTGTTAGAACACCAGGTCCGTTGCTGAACGCACCTCAGACACTTCGTCAAACCATGGACCATTCAACGTTTCTGAACGAGATCCGTAGCTAGAGCAGTGCACGTAGGATGCATTGAAGGGGATGCAGAACTACTTTTATGTTCATCAATGTGCACTTGGACTTTCCTTTTCGCATTTGACATCACTTTCGTCGACTTGGTAGGACTTCCATCTGAGGTACACTGGTTGCTTCAAACGTGGTCTAAAACGCGAGCCAAGTGTCATGATTCCTGTTGAACCTTCTCACAATAAGGCGATCGGCCCGGGATGTATTGGTTCCACCTTCAACATTCCACAGCGCGACACTGTGCACGCTCCTAAGCAGAAGACGGTTCAATTGCCTACATCAGGCGCTAAACCATTCCTTACAGACCCATCAGACCTAGCGGGGGATCCCCGCACAAGAACACAGTAAGTAGCCAAGGTTCCCTGATACATGGTGACCGTGCAGCAGACTGCAGCAGTAACCTGCACTACCCTGAGCAGGTACCCGTACGTGACTGGAGCATCTGTTCTAGCTGTAAAGTACAAGGATGGGGTGCTGATCGCTTGCGACACGCTAGGTGTGACTTCCTTCCTGCATTTGTGACTTGTTCAAGAGCCTACTGTGGCCCCCCACATCACACATCAGGGCGATGATGACCAAAAACTTGATCTTATCATTGAAAAGTCTTGCCGTTGTGGCCACACTCGATGTGCTGCAGCAGTGTGAGACAAAATGTTGACATGTCCGAGCATGAGCCCTGCCTTCTTCATCTTCATCAGAGCTGTAACCTGATTACGATATTTCGGGAGGGTCCGACGTCTATTTTGACGCATATCAGTCATACTTCTGCTGTGCAGGATCGTACGGGTCAACGAAAAGGTACAAGAGTGTTCAGCGACTGTTCAAGGTGAACGACAATTGCATAGTTGGAGCGTCTGGTGAGCTATCAGACTTTCAAGAGCTGCAAACATATCTAAAGGGTCTTGCTGACGAAGACTACATCTGTGATGATGGCATTTCCTACACACCCAAGGAGGTTCATGCTTATCTGTGTAGAGTAATGTACAACAGACGATCCAAGTACGTCCTTACGTTCTCGATCGTGTACTTTTAGTTCAGTTCTGCCTTGTTCCTTGAGTGTAAGTGGATTGTAACCAGGAGTCCACTCGAAAGGGACCACTGCACGACCAGGAAGTTTCTCTTGCACTGATGCAGATTCGATCCACTCTGGAACTCACTTGTTGTAGCCGGAGTGCAAGCAGGGGAGCCATTTGTGGGCTTTGTGTCCATGATCGGGGTGAGCTACTGCGATGATTACATTGCCACTGGCTTCGCATCTCATCTGGGTGTACCGCTCATGAGAGAGCATTACAAACCTGACATGACAGAAGAGGAAGCCACAGAGCTGGTTCACAAGGCGCTGAAGGTAAGCGTTTCGTTTCTTGTTGTCTTTCATCTTGGCCCAGAACTATGGAAATGTGGTGACTGTCCGAGGTCGTAGCTAGTGATCACTCATGGTCTTGAACCTTACATTGAACGTGGTGCACCAAATACACAACCATGCACAGTTCAGATGCCCAGGAGTATCTAGAAACTCATTGCAGTTGGTCTGTGCATTGACAGGATGACTGTTGCTGTTTGTCAGGCCTACCATGCATCATACCTCTATGCGGAGCTCCATAGAACAGTGCTTCCGCAATGCTGCTTTGAATCATGATTCATGACTAGTCCTGGCCCAATTAACGGAGGGCATGTGATATTATATGAAGGGCAGTTGAGAAAACGTATACTTTCGTGTATCATCCTTTTGATGGGATTTTGACACTCTTTTATGGGCACAACATCACCCAGAAAGTTTGATGTGTTAGATCCCACCCTTTGGGGGATGCTGAGGCCGAAGCCCTTTTTGGGTATATTTTGGTTGAAATTATACGATTGGGAAAATGCACAATCGTATGTTGGCACAGGCCTAATCATGACCGCGTTACTCCATGGCCGCTTCACACCATGGCTGCTTGCAGGTCTGCTTCTACAGGGACAAGAGTTCCATCAACAAGTTCATCATGGGCAAGGTCGCGTCCACAGGTGTCAGCATCACCGAGCCCTACAGCCTGCCCACAGAATGGCAGTACAAGATCATGCAGAGCCCAAACAACTTCTCTGTGGGTGCCTGGTAGATTGCATGGCGCCTGCACGTGTAGGATCGAACTTCTGTCCGCAAGTGTCATGTGGAAATGAATGTAATGTTGGGGCAGCATGATGCATGCATGTTGTGGTCTGATGTGTTGGGTTGGGTTGTCGAGAGTGATGCTGAGTATAAACAGAGCATCGTGTGCGTGTTGATCGAGTGGACCTGATGTCTGATCGACTGTGGCACGGGTTACAAGCACGGGCTGAGGAGCACCTGAAACACAGCAGCAACGCACAAAACACAAGCGAGCTGTTGTGTGTTGTGTGGGAAGGACTGTAATGTGTTCCTCTTGGTCCAAGGGCTGCATCCTTACAAGTTTACTCCACTGTCCATCCACTGTTTGGGCGCTACTTGCATTGATCTGTTTGTGTTCCTCTGTGCCAGTTTGGATACATATTTTGATCTCTCGGGGCACTCTCGCCACTGCAGCTGAGTGCTGCTGTCCACACACAGGTCAGCGTGAGAGCCTCGACTTGAGAGCCGTGCCCTTGTCGATGAACACACATAGGGTTCAACGTGCTTGGTATCCTTGATGAATATGACGAGGAGCTCCGTTTGTAACTTGCTATTGCTGCACATGGTTGTCTTGGTTGGCAGTTGTGCACCATTTAATGTAATACGTGTCTGCCAGGAAAATCATTGGTGACAACCAACCAGTTCAGGAATACCAACGATGGTAGCAATACTACACCAACGCTTGTGTTGTTGGAGCCTGCACCCGGCTTCAGGACCTACACGTGGAGTGCAACCCATACCTGCACTGTGGCCGCAGTGCTGGTCAGAACCACATCGAGTGGGTTCGATCTTGGAGCACACATGGTGTGTACCCCATGCACTTCCCAGTGCGTGCTGCGGCAGTTTCGACGTAACACACACTCAACTTAGCTAGTCTTGCGCTGCATGAGGCCAAAAGTAACACACACACTCACAGACACTGCCAGCACATGCTCATGCACGACATTTCAGGCATTCCTCATGGTTCAGTGCACGGACGACAGAGGTCCAACCAAAGGCGGCGGCACACCAAACCAAACCGTCTCGACTTCGATCATGTCTCTCACAACCTACAGCCAGCAGACACAAACATGCGCTCCGCTACTCCCACAAGACCTCGGGTACCCCTCGGGTACGCCGAGACAACGTCTACAAGCGGCGACTAGTACTACCAAACCCTCTAGCTACGCCACGACTCTTCCTTCTCCTTCTGCCGGCGCGCCTCTTCAACGGCAAACTGCGCCTGGGCTTCCAGCAGCGCGTCTTCCAAGTCGCCGTCGACGGCGCGGTCCGCCTTGCTCTCCTCCAGAGTCAGGGACTTTTGAACGAGCTCGAAGCAGGTGATCGAGTCGCCCTCCTGCCACTCCCAGAAGTCTGCGCACCCCACACCGCACTCCACGCCCTCCTCCACCACGGAGACTTCATCCTTGAAGCGCCGCAGGCTGCTGAGGTCGCCCTCGTAGACAAGCTTGCGCTTGCGACGCACCTCCACGACACCGTGCACCTTCATCTTGCCCTCTGTGACGACGCAGCCGCCGATGATTGTCTTGCCTGCATGTGCGTACACTAGAAACACTAGAAACTTGGCAGCAGCAATACTGTAACCTTTTGGGAACCGGCGCTGCAGGTAGGTTTTTCTTTGAGGCCGAAAATGGCGTAGCAGAGATGGCAAGAAACCGAACCGCAAAGTACGAAGTGTCGCGTGTCGCAGGGCTTTGTAGAAACCCTACCCCCCATTGTAGACAGCCTAGTTGCAGGGATGCTGTGCGAAGCCACTGGCATGACAACACGCACACCAGACATGCCTGTCACAAAGACGACTGTCGTACAAACCCTGCGCGCCATTGGTATATGCATGGGGAGCGCAAGATGAGGGCGGCGCAGGCGCACTTGGCTGCTCAGCACACAATGCAACAACCTGAGGTGACTGCCGGTAGGCATGAATACAGACCAGGGGCGGGAGAGCTAGCAGAATATAAACATACGACACTTTATTTCAAATCAGGGAGTCCAAAGCAGGGCAGTAAGCAGTACAACCCGCGACAATGGAAGTGAAGCATCCCATTCGTTGCAATGGTCAATGGCGTTTTCTTGATGAAGAGAAAACTTCACATGATGGTGTACGACACACGGGATCTTAGGACTGTCTTGAGCAACACTTCCAGTGGCTGACAGCACGCCGTGATCACGACCAGTATTTGGGGAACTTTTTCATAAGAAGATGACTTTGAAAGGGTCACCCCTTTGGTTTTGGTGGGAAATGTCGAGCAGGTCGGGCAGGTCGGGCTTCGCCCGATCTGCTAGAAAAGGGAAACGTTGTCAACCACTGACCACTTCCCTGAGGGGAGTGGAGGGGCGAGGAGTAGGCACACCTTTACCGAAAATGGCCTTGACCTCTGCCTTGCCGCAGGGCACCTTTTCGGTCACGGCCTTGAGGCGGCCCTCCATGCGTGCGCGCACATCATCCAGCAGCGCGTAGATGACGTCAAAGGTCTGCACTTGCACCCCGAGTGACTTGGCCCTGGCCTCTGCGTCGTCGGAGATGTCTGTGTTGAACCCTGCACAAGCAACGCTTAGTGTGCAAGCTTGGATCAATGATTTCATCAGGTGGAAAACGATAGGTCTTGGTGCTGGTATAGTGTTGCGGTTGGTGCTGCTGGAATGTGGCGCTCGGTGCTGGTATACTGCAGTGATTGGTGGTTGTATGTTTTGCAGTGCGGCGGTACATGTTGGAGGGAACGGCAACTGCGCAAATAAGGATTGGAGGGGTGCTTGGCAGCCTTGCAAGCACACAGTGCAGGTGGCACAGTTGGGAGCAGTTGCAGAGGGCGGTCACCATACCACTGTTGTAATTAGTGTTCAGCTGAAGCGATGCGCGCGGCACAGCCCAGGCTACAATACAATGGAGTGCACAGCACAGCACATCACAGCTGAGCACAGCAGAGCAGGGGGCAGCGCACCAATCACGAAGGCGCCTGAGGTGCGAGCGAGCTCGACGTCGCTGGCCTGCACCGTGCCAGTGGACGCCAGCAGGAAGCGCAGCGCCACAGAGTCCTGAGGGAGGCCCTGCAGCGCAGCCTTCACGGCCTCCAGCGTGCCGGACGCGTCCGCCTTGACGATGAGGTTCATGCGTTGCAGCGCCTCCTGCTCGTCGTCCAGCGTTGCGAGCGTCGAGAGGGTGACAGCGCTGCCTGAAGACATCTCCACGATCCTCGCCTTGCGCTCCTTTTCTTTCGCTTCCTGTACGATCGTGCAAAGTTACAGGCAACACCGCAACACCCCTTACAAACCGGAAAGGTAGTGAATAGGATTTCTATTCGCTACCTTTTTTTGCAAAGTTACAGGCATAATCGCTTCCTGTACAATCCAACTCTCTGTGCTTTTCTCTCTGTTTCTGTCTCTACATCTTTTACGAACCGGAAAGGTAGTGAATAGACAGGAACCCAAATAGCCAAAAGCAACTAACACAAAACATCCACCACTTCACTCGAATGGCACAACAGCACCATCACGAAAGTCTTTCCCAGCACTCTTAGCCAGACTGCGATAAAAATGACGAAACACAATGAAACACAAAAATTCTGTCTCTACGAATACTTCTTGGTATGTATCTCTCTTAAGTGTACTTTTCTATATCTTTGTGGCTTAGTGTTTACAAACCTGAAAGGTAGTAAATAGGCATGAACCCAAATAGCCAAAATCAACTCTTTGTGGCTATTTCCACATGTTGATCATCTGGATCATTTTGATCAGTTAGCTTGCAACATGATATCAATGCATCGTGCGCATGCATTATATGTTCAGTGATACAGTGATATGCAGGCAAGGGGGGGTGGAGGAGGAGGCACGCACATCAGCAGCGTCACGGGCATCGGCCTCATTCTCAAACACAGAGAAGACGTCGCCGGCGGCCGGAACGGCGTCGAGGCCGACCACCGAGACTGCCGTGGAGGGCAGCGCCTCATCGACCTCGTCGCCCATGCTGTCACTGCACTTGCGCACTCTGCCACACGCTGCGCCTGCTTGCACCATGTCTCCTTTCTGCATGCATGCACACATATGAACAAATTGACGCCGAAGCACCGGATCTTCATTCTTTTTGTTCTCTCAAGGTACATTGGAGGGACTCGTGTCATGTGCGCAAGCAAACAACTGTGGCAATGTTGAAACTCGGCCGCTACTGGAAAATGGCGTGGAGCAGCCTGTTATGATGGAGAAACCTCTCAACGCAATTGCAGCAAGCTCGGACATCATGTTGCCACTACCAACAAGAAAGGGCCAACCAAGCCTGCTACACATACTCAAGGACAGCTTGACAACCCCAACACAACCACCAGAGGCAACACGTCTCACTGTTTCTGGTGCTTCAGATAGCCATGAAGCAAGTATTGCGGTACGTCGGACGTGGGCACAGGAAGGCGCAAGGGGGAAGTTCATAAAGAATGTGAACTTGCAACTTAGCAAGCTTGTAAAGCTGGTGAACAAGCTTGAAACTCATCAAGCACAAACTTTACTTTACTTTGTTCACAAATTTCTGTTGTGAAGAAAGTGCGCTAGCCAGGCAGAAGCCAGAGAGCCGCACCCGGAGCGTCCCAGCCTGCACAAGCAGAGTGGCCACAGGGCCAACCTGCCGGTTGAGATGCGCCTCCAGCACGGTGCCCTCGGCAGCGCGCTCAGGGTTGGCCTGCAGCTCCTCCACCTCTGCCACCAGCGCGACAGTCTCAAGGAGCTCCTCGATGCCTTCTCCCTTTTTCGCAGAGATCGACACGAACGGCACTGTGCCGCCCCATGCCTCTGGCACAAGGTTCGCCTGCACGAGCATGGTATCAGTTTTGAGTGGACTTTTCAATGCACACGTACACATATTTCCAAGCGGATGTTTTGCTGTCCTGTGACCTCTCGAGTCTTGGACAGTACGAACCCAATTGGCCCCACTGGTTTGGTTCGTACTATCCAAAAGTTCGATTTAAGCAGCATCATCTCAATGTATGGACACTGTTTGGTTACCCCACTGGTTTGGTTAGCATAATCCAGCAGTTCGTATTAACCAGATGTTGCTGTGCACATGTTCTGATATACAGGCTCGCATGCCATAACTTATGATCTATGATGACACACCTCGCCAGCCAGCTCGCCTATGACGCGGTCCACATCAGCGCCGGGTTTGTCAATCTTGTTGATGGCGACGACGATGGGCACGTCCGCGGCGCGCGCGTGCGCAATGGCTTCAAGGGTCTGCGGCCGCACGCCGTCGTCCGCGGCCACTATGATGATGGCGATGTCGGTGACCTTGGCGCCGCGCGCACGCATGGCGGAGAACGCCTCGTGGCCAGGGGTGTCCAGGAAGCACACCTCGCCCACAGCTGCACACACACACCGCCCCCCTCACTCTCCTTCTCTCTCTCTCTCGCTGGTTTCTAATGTTTTTGTGACATTACTCTTTACAAACACAATTGTTGCCCCTGTTGTACCTACCCTTCCCGGGTGGTTCCCGATTAGACTTTTTTTCTCAAACTCACCCACTCACCCAGAGTACGAGGCAGCTCAATCTGCAACCTGTTCGTGTCACCCCTGCCCGGCTCACCGCCCCTATACAGGCAACATCTGACATGTTTTTTTTATCTGGGGCTTTTCTTGATGCCTACGTTTGCCTACCTGACAAGTTGCAGGAGAAATTGTACCTCCAGAATCACAAGGAGAGCTAGGCGCAAAGAGACGAGCAGCACATCGTCACCTCAGAGCAGCTCCCAACTGTGCACAGCAGTTCAAGTAATCATCTTACAGATGACTACAACCTACAGAGTATCACAGGAACGCGGCGCGTGTGTGCACAGAAGCGAGACAGGTGCTACGTGCTTGCATTCAGAACAGCAACAACGAGCACAACTGCAACAACGAAACCGCCAGCGTGGTGCAGCAACAATAGAAACAAACTATCAGGCACCGGAGGGGGGAGGGGGGGGGGTGCAATTCGGAGTGAATTCAACAGCACCATTAAGCAGCTCATGGCATCGAGTAGCAGCGAGGCAACACGTGCACGTGGTGCTGGGGGCAACGCACTTGAGCCTTGCACAGTGACGTTGTAGGCGCCGATCGCTTGAGTGATGCCACCCGCCTCACCCGCGGCGACGCTGGCCTCTCTGATGCGGTCGAGAAGGCTGGTCTTGCCGTGGTCGACGTGGCCCATGACGCACACCACCGGAGGGCGGGGCACCAGGAAGTCGAGGTCCTCTTCTGTGAGGAATTCGTCCTTCCTGCGCTTCAGCTCGCTCTCCTGCAGTCCACGGCAGCGCTCGCTCAAAACGTTTTGAACGTGTTGGTTTCTGTCAGCAGCTCGGTTGCAGTTCACTTTTTGCTTGGAAAGATACACAGGCACTGTTCAGACATACATAGGCAGAACATGCTCCTAGGGGAGAATACGACCATCGTTCCTGGGTCGGGCGCTTTTGGTATTCGCACAGAACCTAACAGCTGTTTCAAAACACGCACACACAGGCAGGTCTCAAGCACGCAGACACACAGGCAACAAAATCCTTTTGACCCCCCTCAAGGATCATTACAAACCGTGCAGATAGTGAATAAAACCCACTTATGACATGTACAAACTGTTCAGGTAGTGAATAAACCCTCCCCCCTCAAGCATGTTGACACACCGTGAAGGGAGTGCAAAAAAACCCCTCAAGGATCGCGATGGGTGGTTTTATCAGGCAGGGTGACAGGCAGGGTGACAGGCAGGGTGCGCACAACAGCGCCAGCTTCCACGGCCTCGGCACCAAACGCAGCGGCGGCCAGCCGCACAGTGTCGAGGTCGAGCTGCTGGTTGACCTGCGCCATGACACCCTTCAGGAACAGCGCCTTGACCACCTCGGCAGAGTTGACCGCCAGGAGGTCCGCCAGCTCACCTACGCTGAGACCCTCTGCGGGCACCTCGAACATCTCCTCCTTGTCCTGCATGCATTGGACGGCAGATGGATCGAATATTCCGTCATGGTCTGCGCCTTGCGGCATGACTCATGCGACAAAGGGTTTCAGTTCATGTGCGCACATGCAAGAGGATCGGATGCTGTTCAGGTGGGAACGAGAGATGCGAGTGAAGATGATGTGCATGCGGCTACTTTGAACAAAACCCCTTGGATAGATGGCTCGGTGCCTGGTATCGTAGTTATACTTAGATACGTAGCTCTCACGGGGCTACGTATATAATACATCGATACGTAGACCTCCCGGGGCTACTTATTACCACACACTAACACTCTACACCGCGCACACTGTGGTTTTCTTTCCGGGTTCCTCTGGCTGACATGGAGACATGGAGACATGGTGTATGGAAGTAGAGTAGTTTTTCATGGGCGCACCAGAGCTTGCAGTGGCAGGGCAGGGGTCGGCACTGCCGCGCGCAAGCAATGTGGTGTTGGCGGGGAGTGCAAGAACCTTTGTGCGGCCTGAGTTGCGCGACCTGTATTTCTAGAAGTGTAATCTACATTTCTATCCGCATTTCTATCTGCAGTTAAACCTGTGTGTCGCTATCTGCAGTTCTATCTGTAGTTCTATCTGCGCTTAAAGTGTGTAAAGTTAGAGGCATAACTCCATAGAACAAGGCTCGATCACGCTTCGCGCGAAACTTGCCACATATGCGATCTGGAAGCTTTCCAGATCTCTGTTTATTGCGTGTATCTACTTTTCTTTGGGGATTTTTCTGCGATAATCCAGAACGTTTTCTTGCATGTGGTGGTGTATGTGTATGCGCGAAGGTCGTCGTATACACACAGCGCTACTCACCGACATGTTGCGAAGTTTGAACAAATTAGAGTACCTGTGCAAGTAAGTGCAAGGCTTCGATGTGTGCATGTTCTCCAAAGATGTTCCGTAGGCTGAAGAGGTCACATTCCTAACAGCATTGCTATCCAAAGCCATACCGGAAAATCTAAGATGCGTGTCCACATCTAGAAACTACTTGAGGTGCTTTGTTGATGCCTGTGCTGTGTGTTTCTGAGGGGACTGAGAGGAAAAGGGGGCTTCACGCTCGAGTCGGAAGCAACCCGTTCTGTACCACACACCTCGACTACCCGCACACAAAAGCCTCAATGCCAACCTTATGACAAAAAATGGAGCATGGTTGTGGACGTGCGCGCATACTCGCGCGAATGCCCTCCCGGGATCTGTGGCAACTTGCCCACAACGCATGTTTCACGTCAGCAGCACAGAGCACCGAAGGACGCAGGCGTGAGCTAGAACACATTTTTTTACTGTGTTAGGAATTATCATGATTTTTCCGGAGCGTGGTGCGCCGTGGAAACGCGGGGACCGGTGAAACTGGGGAATAATAATATATAGAAGAAGATGAGTCATGTACCAGCACATGATCGCATGCCACATGCGCTTAAAATACAAAACGGTAAAGTAGAAAACTACACTGTGCTTCTGCACCTGCATGTGCATCCCCTATCTGCATTCCGATCCGCATTCATACCCATGCGACATGGCACAAGAAGCGCAGACATGCAGCGCGCGCACCCGCTGGTTGCCTTCTCGGCGAGCGGCGAGCAGCTCCTTCTTCTCCTTGCGAGCTTTGCGGCGGTTCTCTGCCGTCAGAGAGCCCCTCTGGCCACCGGAGCCTGCTCGGGGGTCTCTGCGGTTGCGGCCCCCAAAGCCACTGTTGCGGCGACCACCGTCCCCCCCCTGCACGCATAGAAGGCTCACAACCAGAGCGTCGATACGAAACTCTATGGAGCAGTAGCATGGCTTAGGGCTGGAAATTAAAGCAGCAAAAGTCCCTTTAGCGCGTTAATTATTCATATTGTATAGTTACAAAACGGAAAGGTAGCGAAGAGGCAAAAACCCAAATAGCCAAAATCAACAAACACAAAACATCCACCGCTCCATAACGAAGGTCTTTCCCAGCACTCTTAGCCAACTTGCGATAGTAATGAACATCATTTTTCCTAAATGAACTCCAAATTAATATCTGCAAATGGCACCGTCAACCGCCATTTAACACCAACTTAATTGACCGGTCATGAATTAACGCCTGTTATTTCCTGTCTGGGGATTCCTTCTGCCTGAGTTCGGGACATCACCCCAAGACTACAAGGAAGGCATGCGCAGTATCGATGAGAACCATCCCTGTGCCAACCTTGAATGCACAAAACGAAGAATACCCGCGCAGAGGCAACATGCACCATAGTCATAGGTCATTTGTGCCACATAGCCATGCTGTAGGACAGCTGGGCAGAGAGCCAAAGAAAAAGCACAAGAAAGTTGAAGAAAAGGTAATAAAAAGGTAGTACATTATTTGTGCGTGCCAAAACCAATATCCTGATGTATTGTCTCCTACCGCTGCGTTTCTTTGAAACACTCAAGACATCAAGACGGAAAGACTCGAAACTAGTGCATATTTCCGACAGTTGTGTGTGCGCACGTTGAACATGAACAGTGAACAGCCATGCTGGCAGCCCTTCTCCTGTCTCCTGACTGCTGATAATAATACGCACGCGGCTTACAATTGTATTTCCAGGGAGACAGAGTAATTACATTGCTACATGTAACTGTTACAATTAACTCGAAACTGTTACAAATGCAGAACTCCATTGAACGCGATAAATTACACACCCTTTAAATGGTTTCAAGTTATAGCACAATTCTGCTGTAACTGTCATTTGCAGCCCTTCCATGGCGACGATGTATTTTGTGTGCAACGAGATGGATTTGGTGGGTCTGACAGGTGCATGTTTCAGGGCTAATACGTCCCTTACAAATAAGTATACGTAGTGAATAGACAAAAACCCAAATAGTTAAAAGCAAGTAAAATAAGAGTGCTATATGTACTGGGCCAACGTTTACAGGAGCCCAATGTTTGGTGCTGCTTCAGTACTTGTAAGAAAGCCTGTGAGCTGCGCAAGCCTACGAGGCTATCAACGGGCAAGAACGAGTACATACATAGCCACATACTAGACGCAGTGATACTGTTGAGAGAAAAAACCGATGCGTCAAACATTGCTGCAACGTGCTGCAAGATCAGATGCGCACGTCTCGGTCTCTCTGGGTGTCCACAAGTGTGCGTCCCCCGCGGCCTTTGTTGTTGTTCTGCCTGCGGACCTGGCCACGACCCTGGCCCCCTTGGCCACGCCCCTGGCCACCCCCGAGGCGACTGTCCCTTGCAGGCGCTCTATTGTCTGATTGCTCCTGGACCCCGGTGGATGGGGGCGTAGCCGGGGCTGTGGGGGGAAGTGCGCGAACAGGCGCGCTCAGCATCGCGGGTGTGGCTTCAGGGGGCGCAGATGCAGCAGCAGTCGCGCGCGAGCCTCCAACACCGCTGTCGGGATGTTCCAGGTCAAACACAGCATCGCCTTGACGCTCCCACTCCTTTATTGCGTCCATCTCTTCTGTGCTGACAGCCGCAGGGCTCTCGTCGTAGCCCCCTCCCATCGGGGAATTCCTGTTGGCACGTGGGGGGCCCAGAGAGGGTGCCGCCACGGGTGGCACAGGAGCTGCTACATCCACCGTTGCAGTGACCTCAGCAGGTTCGTTCCGCGGCGGTTCGGGAGCATTGGTGGGGCCTCGTTGGGGCTGGGGGATGCTGGGGATGGAGGAGCTGCGAGTGGCGGTGGGGCGGCGGGGGGCTGCAGGTGGAACGGACAGAGTCTCGTTGGGGGCAAGGGGGGGTGGAGGGGGGGGTACATTGCGTGTTTGCGGCTCAAGCAGGATTTCATCAGAGAGCGCAAAGTCTTCTGTGGTGTCGGGCTGCGGCCTTGTGCTGGGGATGGCGCTGTCTGGGAGGGCTGACATGTACGTTGGGTCGGCGGCTGCCGCTGCTACGGCACTGGGCCGTTTCGGTGTGGGGAACACAGCAGGGTTGGGGGACGCGGGTGTTGGGGTGGCAGGTGCCCTGTCCAAGGTTGGGGGTGCCGCGGGCCGACTTATTACAGTGGGGACAGAGGATGCAGGGGTTCGAGGGGCTGACACTCTCTCCATGGCGGGGGGTGCAGGGGTCCTGCTGCCGCTGGAGGTACCGGCGGGTCCGGGTGCTGGTGCAGATGGTGCCTTGTCCACAGTGCGCTGTGCAGTGGGCCGGCTGATCATGGTGGGGCCGGCGGATGAGGGGGCTGGGGGGGCTGGCACGCTGTCCACGGCGGGTGGTGCAGCGGGCCGACTGGTGATGGCGGGGCCGGCGGATGAGGGGGCTGGGGGGGCTGGCACGCTGTCCACGGCGGATGGTGCAGCGGGCCTGCTGATGATTGTTGGGCCGGCAGATGAGGGGGCTGGGGGGGCTGGCACACTGTCCACGGCGGGTGGGGCAACAGGCTTACTGATGATGGTGGGGCCGGCGGATGATGGGGCTGGTGGGGCTGGCGCGCTGTCCACGGCGGGTGGTGCAGCGGGCGTACTGATGATTGTTGGGCCGGCGGATGATGGGGCTGGTGGGGCTGGCGCGCTGTCCACGGCGGGTGGTGCAGCGGGCCTACTGATGATGGTGGGGCCGCCGGATGATGGGGCTGGTGGGGCTGGCGCGCTGTCTACAGCGGGTGGTGCAACAGGCTTACTGTTGACGGTGGAAGTAGAAGTCGTTGGATTAGCGTCAAGAGTTTGCTGTGCGGGGGCGGTGGGGCGCGATGGAGGCGCAAGTGCGGCTGGAGGGGTGGGGGCTGGGGGTGCCGTGACAGCAGTAGCATCATTGAGTGGGACCGCTGAAAGGCATTCTACGGAAGCCTGTGAGGAAGCAGGAGGTTGGGGCTTCCGTGGGGCTTCAATCGGTTGTGGTGCTGCGGGGGCAGAGACGGGAATCTCTGTCTCTGGCACGTGCGTCGATCCTCTTGATGGATCAATGTCACGATCGCGTACAAATTGTGCCGTTGCAGGTCTGCTAGCAATGCGAGTGGGTGCCTTTGGTGGAGCAATCGATGCAGAGAGAACCTCTGGTGCGGTAGTGGGAAGCTCGTGGTCGGTTTGGGCCAGGACCTCCCTGTACTCGCTGGAACCTGTGCCCCCCAATGGTTTCTTGGGGTAATTGGTGCCATAATCCTTCTTGGACAACGCTGCAAGCAAGGCACTTTCCGACGGCCCCGATGGGTCTGGAGTAGTAGGCTCTGGTTCTGCCTCTGGTTCTGGCTCTTCGCGCGGTGCTGGCTTGCGAGGCGGGGCAGGTGCAACGAGGCTTGGAGCGCCGCTGCCATTGCCTAGTGGGCTCGAGGT
Source organism: Ulvella scutata (assembly GCA_032359135.1). NCBI lineage: Eukaryota > Viridiplantae > Chlorophyta > Ulvophyceae > Ulvales > Ulvellaceae > Ulvella > Ulvella scutata. The sequence goes on along the minus strand of JAUMHD010025187.1, from coordinate 15,106 downwards.
ACCTACAAGGGACTCTCGATGAAGGAATAGAATATTGAAATCCCTGACGAGAACACTATGGAAACCTTCGCTGCTTCAGCGCAGCATGAGAGCATCGGGGCGAACGTGCAAAGCACAACCAGACACACAATTTGAGGCAAGCAGAAGAGTCTGGAAAAGCATCAGCATTACAGGGATGATCAAAAGTACACATATTTCAGTAATTGACTTTCAGAGCTCTCAGCAAGGTTCCAGTTTGCGAGGACTGCCACCCAAACGAGTCGAGTATACGTATCTCTATCATAGGGTGTGCTAGCGCGCACTGCCAAGACTACGTATGTGTTCAAAGAACCGAGCAGGTTTTTAGCCACGCGATGTGTGCCATTTCTACATTGTCAAGACTGGACATACCATTCGGCGCTGACGGGCCTCCATTTGGCGAGGGAGGTGCAGCATCAGGTGCTGAGATAGCGCTCACAGATTCCTTGGAGCTAATACAAGATACGCTTATTGACGTTCTGGGCTTACTACTCGTTCGTCGCACTCTGCCGGTAAGCCCTGGAGCAAGCCTCTCTGAAGTTCCTGTTCGCATGCTGGCACGGCGCTCACACTTGCTCAAGGAGACCGACGAGCAACGTAGCTTCTACTTCAGAAGACTGGTGAGAGAAATGGCTGCAGTTCCCCTCGTATACAGCAGTGCCATACCACAATTGGCTCCCAACGCAAGAAACAACCTTCAAGTTGTGAGAAGAAGGCTGGCTGCAATAGCATGTGATGGCAGCCTCGTAAGTGGAATCCCAGCCAATAGTGGCTGTACTTGAAACGTTGAAGCACCGCAACGAGCCACGCATGAAAGTGTGTTCTGAGGCACGTGACGGACGGCTGCCACAGTTCGGCACACCAGATTTGTTTGTGACAACTTGAACAAAATTCTAGACGAAACAGAAAACGCAAAAAGCACGATATCGAGTAGGAAATGTTAGTACTGGTTTTGAACTGTGCCAGGCTTAGTTCACCTTGCACAACTGTGCTGCAAGCACTGGAACAACGTGAAGCCTGTGGGTATGGCGGGCACCCATGGCTCTGTCCAGCTACAAGAATCTGATATATGCTGTATAGAAATGCGGCTCTGAATTCAGTGATGTGTTCAGCTCGCAGCTTCCTGTTTTGAACTCGTGAGCAACCGGAAAGTCGTCGCTTCACTGTCAGGTCTCGCTCGAATTTCATCATCTGCACAGTGTCTTTGTTCTGTTGGTTCAAGTGATAACTGTGGTTGGCAGTGATGTTCTCAGGGCACATACTTTCCGCTGTTGCTCAAGCCCTGTCAACAGATATGCTTCCACACGACTACACTGCCAGCAAGCAGAGTGTACTCGGAAAATCATCGTATTCTGATGGTTCAGTTCCTTGCATCTCTTTTTGTTCCTCATCTGTCGACGTGGGTCAGAGCATTGTCCGGCTGCGGTGACCACATCGACACAACAGAGTCCTGGGAGCACCATCTGAACATGTAAATAATCCTAGAATCGAAGAATAGTGAAGTTGGCTGAGCATAGTAATGCTGGCGTTCAGAAGTCGTTTGTACAAGCAGAATGGATGCATGCTGCTTATGGATGCATGCTGCTTCTGGAGCCATGGCTAGCTAGCCATTGTGGAGCAAAACTAGCCAGCTTACCTGAACCACCTGATATGTGAGCTCTGGTGTGACACGTTCGCTGTCCCTGCACAATGCATCACTCCACTAAGGTGTTCAGTATTCCACTTTAGGCATCTTTTCAGTGCAACAGCGACCGTTGCTGCATAAATTTGGCCTCATCTGGACAACCCCTAAAGGGCTGGGAGCATCAGCATACTACACAAGCAATCACAGATGAATAGGCTCTGCTTCATGAATGTCAACTGCACAACCTGCTCGTGAACTCTCTTGAACTTGGACAGGCTTGTTCCTGAGTAAGTAAATGAATTCATTATTCGGGGACTGCACCATACGCAGTTTGAGCTTCGGCCTCAGCGCCACAGTGGTGGACTTCATGCAATTCGTTAAAGGGGACACCACTAGATAGCCTTGGCTCAGAAGAACAGTCGAGAGGTGGCTCTGGCCGGACCAGGATTCGGACACATGACCTCGTGGTAAAGCAACTTAACGCTCACAGGCCGGTGGCTGAGTTTAGGGTCAGTCCCAAGACCATGAATTCCTGTTTGTCTGACTATCTTCCGTGCTTTCCTTCTACACACTTTTCGTCGCTGCACTTGCAAGAGAGAGTGCTCACCAACCCGCCACAGGAACACTTCATGCCCCCTTCAGTATGGGAAGATGAAGCGCACAATTGTCACTGCCTTGAAGGCAGCATTCCAAGCCCTGAAACTGTTGCGTGGTGGTTCAGCCGTTGATGAACTGTTACTGAAACTGGCCACCCCCCCTCTGTGACATTTCACATTGGTCATCAAACTCGTGAATTTGATGCGCATGTGAACAGTAGGGCAGTCATCCTTCTCATCGTATGTCCATGTACTGGTCTTCGCCCTCAGGGTTTGCATGAATTCATGAATGGCTTGTCGTTCATGGTTCAAGTTTTTTGAACCAACTGCTGCTGACATAGCCAGGCTCACAAGAAGTGAAACTGGATGTCGTCTTCCATGCTGTTGGTATCAGTTGTTTGTAGCCTGAAGCGCGGTCGCTGGTTCCTCCAGCGCAAGTACCTTCTAAGAGTACTGATGCAGAAGCATCGTTCTGACACTTGGTTAAGCCTATCCGTTTATATCATCAGCATACCATTCGGGGGTCGCCCAAGCGGGTTCTGATTATCGGCAGCCTGGTCACGTCACGAGTACGGTAGAATCAATGACTTGCGCGTTTCAGCAGTTCACAGGGCATCAACCATGCGTGTATTGGATATGCAGCAGGCAATGTAGGATATCATGCGACCGGAGGTTACTAGGTGGACACTACAGTGCCAGATTTCGCTTCAACTCGCATCATGTGACAACACGCGCAACAGCAGCAGTAATTGATTCAGGAACAGTACCTGTAGTCGGATCTGAGCTTGAAGTACTGAAATGTGTTGCAACTGGCGACTCCAAGATGCCTCCTGTCCTGGTATGTTGTTCAGCCTTGATGTTGCGTAGATCATCAACTCAGTACGGCTGCATGCCCATCACCTACAGCGTGCACCCTACAAAAAATCATGAATTTTGTAAGACAGTTCTATCTGCTGCTCCCAAATCATTCCACGTGAAGTTTTTATTGGAGTCCGTGGAGCAGACAGGATTGCCTTGATACCCACTGTATGTAGTGCTTTGCGTGTCCCCTTTATTACGTCGTCCTTTGTGCTCTCATCCACAAGATGGGACTCAGAGATGATTATTTAGCTGTTCAGTCCACTGCAGTGCACTGTTGTTGGAATACAAACAAAAGGTTAATGAACACAAATGTCACTGTGTCTGGTAAAGGCAACACTACAGTCTGGCGAAGAGCGCTGCAAGGCTTTCTCCTAACAGTGATGTGCTATTTGGTGGAATCTGATCGAAGTGTTAGTTTTTCATGTCTGCTGCAAATGCTGATCCTTAGGCACATTGTCTTGCCCATTTTGACTTAACCGAGAACCACCGATGCACCGTACAACATGGTGAGTATCTAGCCGTTTCTTGATACCTGCATACACCTCCCCTTTCTTGAACGCACTCATCACGCTCTCTTACCATCGACGGCGGGCGGGCGGGGGGGTGGGGGAGGCTTGTTTGTGGGGGCATACCACCCGTGATTTTGGCAACAAACTCATATTTACATCGGTGCTGCATCCCTCTGAAGGTGCAGGCGAAGGCCAAAACCCTTTCTAAGTATAGCGTGGTTCCTGCCTAGCTATTCATCACTCTCCACAAAGTTTTACAACTGTTCCAAGGCGATGTGGAACTGCAGTTTGTGCATGGGGCCGCACATGGAGCTTGGTGCTGGGCAGAGAACTTCATGCCAGAACTCGCAGCTGCGGGAATCAGCTCATATGCTGTCAGCCTCAGAGGCCACGTGCGCCTCTCATCTGCTTGTCTGCCTGTCCCTCATACACACCGGAAAGGTAGTTTTACTTTGAAGCGGGATGTATTCCAACAAGCCCAATGCATTGAACGCAAAAGACCCACGAAAGACCCACCACTTCACTAAATGGTGTCACAGCAGCATACAGAAAGGATTAGTTACCAGCTGCTTGCCTGCTGCCTTGAGGTACCTCTATAGGCCATTGCTGAGGCAGCAGAGTATGTTAGGGAGTGTGTGGTGACCACAGGGAATGCAGGGCGGTGATTGGACATGTTTTTGGGCCCTTGCATGCTTGTTTGCCGGCTTGGTTGCGCACATCTTGTTCGTGTCATTCCTTGGTAATATGCATAGGTAATATGCATAGTCATTCCTTGGTAATATGCATCTCTCTCTCTCTCTCTCTCTCTCTCTCTCTCTCTCTCTCTCTCTCTCTCTGGATATGTCGCCACTGAGAGGTTTATCATGCGTGCGACGTCTTTGCCGTTTGGTACCTGCGTACAAACTGCCTTTGTCGGCTCGTCTGCCAGCACCGATACCATCACACGTTCAAGCACGTGGCTGCTGTGCAGGGGGCCAGCCCGAAACCCGACAACGTGCAGCCTGGCCAGCCAGCAGGCACTCTGCTGTCTCATTCAGAGGACGTGGCAACCGTGCTGCGCACACTGCCTGGCGCTGCAGTGGTGGTTGGGCATTCCTTCGGAGGCATTCTGATACAGAAGTACCTGGAGCTCTCTGCAGGTGATCGCTGTGTTTGTTGCTTTAACTATTTGAAGTCATACCTGTTTACTGCCTTTCCGGTTTTGACAGCACCTGGAACTCTCCTTTCATTAACTTTCAGGCTTGTAGCTGTTCGACCTGAAATTCCCTGCGGGTGGTCACTGTGTTTGTTGCTTTCACCGTTTGGTTTCATGCCTGTTTACTGCTTCCGGGTTTCCCGGTTTTTCAGCACCCGGAACTGTCTGCAGCAGTGATCACCAGTGTTGCTTAGTTAGATAGAACAATTGTTATCATTTGGGACTGTTTTTTTTGTGTGTGACCTGACAAATGATGCGACACTGGTGAGCACTGCTCTGTAGGTGACCCGGAAGCGTTTCCACCTGTCCAGGCTGCGGCCTTCATGGCCTCCACACCCCCCACCGGCGCTGCTGTGATGCGCTACTTCCTCAATGCTCCAATTTTGACCGTCAAGGTGAGACTTGTGCTCTTGATGTCTTCTGGGGGTTTCAACAACAAAACAAATGAATGAATTCTTCGAGAAACGCATTGATAGGGCTAGAAAGTCAGCAGAAAGACGCAACAGCAGCTAGATACAGTACCAAAGATCAGTAAATGTATTTTCAGTATAGTATGTTGCTGCGTGTGGGTCGTTTGGCATGTTGCTGGCTGGGGCATGCACGAGGTCACCTACTAGTGACGAGCATCCATAGCATTTGTTACTTATCACAACACAACAACTTGAGGACATATGCTGTGCGCTACTGAACATCGAAACTGAAGTACGTTTCTAACTTCTCGACCTGGGAAATGTCTCAGTAACAGGTAGTTTTGCAAGCCGGAAAGGCAGTAAATGTGCACGAACCCACATCGTTCAGCACCACAAACTGAGGAACAGTGGGTTTTTAGCTTCTTTTAGTTTCTTTTTGTGCGTTGTTTAGTGTTTGGATGGTTATTTTCCCGCACAACTATTCAGGTGACTGTGAGCCTGATCGTGAAAGACTACCTGGACAACATCGATGCCATGCGGAGCCTGTTCTTCAGCCAGCAGACCGACAAGGCCGCCCTTAGCCGCTTCCAGAAGCTTCTGAACGACTACAGCACGCCCATGCTCCTGCTCGACCTGAATCAATTACGCGTGCGACCTTTCAGAACCTTGATTTTTTTACTCTTTACTTGCCTTTTTTCTCTTTTGTTAGTTTTTTTTCCGTACAACTGCCACTCACGCATGCAGAGCAGCAATTTGGATACGGAGTCTGCACAGTTCTTGGTGTGGCGCAAGCCTGGGTTGGATTGGGTGTCTGTGCTTAGATTGGGTGACTGTGTAACTTTACACTGTGCCGCAGTTTACCAGGACTGCATAGTCACCCAAGTTCAGTTGTATCCCAGCAACTGGTTGAATGTACATAGCTATGCTACAAAAGAGGTACCAGGGCAAAATATGCATTTTCTTATGAAGGAGTGGCGATGCTCGAGGAAGTGAGGTACATGACAGTTGCCAAGCGGCTGAGGGGTGCACATGCATGTGCAGGAGGAGCTTCCACTGGCGCCCCTCGCAGCGCCCCAAGTGCCCCCCGCATTGGTGCTGGGCAGTGACACAGACCCTCTCGTGGATGTCACTGACGTTGAGGTGATCTCCGCACGGTTATTTCAGTGTTTTCGGTCTCGTTTTCGCCCGCATGATACAAACCTCCTCAACCCCTAGCACCCCCCCCCCCTTACACAAACACCCCTAATCCCCAAAGATACCCCCTGACATAATACTGCTCATTTTCGATGGCTTCTCCTGAGCTCTCTGTGGGCCGGCACGGTCGCAGTGAGTCCGAAGTATGGTGTAGTCTGCAAATAATTTGTCAGTTTTGGCAGGGCTGTACTATCGCAGGCCTATCATGCAATGAGGTGCTGGTAAATGAGCCATTCTATGGAGTTATGCCTGTATCTTTACACACTTTTCACCATCGCAGGCCTGGGTTAGGAATCCTGGGGCACCTTCCCATTGCTTACAACTATACACTTTGACTTGCCACAGTTGCAGTGTATCGTGAGTGTAAAAGTTGGGCCAGTAGCGTGAAAGTCTGCTGCTGTGTGGCAACTACCTCGGATTTATGCCTTGCTATATTCGTGCCTTCACACTATATCCGGAAAACTACACTATATCCGGACAACTATATTCATGCCTCGACTTCTATATTCACTATGTTTCCGGTTTGTAAAAGACTGTGCAAGGGCTACCTCGGAGCAAGTTGCGATGACGTCACATGTGCTGCAGGTGCTGGGCAAGCATGTGCACGCAGGCATCGTCAAGGTGATTCCGGGATCAGGGCACGACGTCATGCTAGACTGGAGGTGGCGAGATTTTGCCTCAGAGCTCGTGACCTTTCTCAAGAGCCTCTGAGGTGTTGAAGTTATTGAACTGTGTGTAAAGTTATTAGAAGGTGGTGCAGTTATTGAACCGGCACAGGCTTTCTTGTGTCACCTCACGCCACTTTGTCGTGACCGTGCCCCGCACCCCTTGTCCACAGTACGCGAGTGCTTGCAGACTGAAGTGGTGTGTTGTGTCCACATGTGGCGCCTGCTGGTTGTTTGGCTGCCTGGCTACTTAGTACTGTCTTTGAGGATTGTGACGGGCTTGAGAGTGGATGTGTATGGTGTACATGAGTGAGTGGTTTGTTTTAGGATGCTGGGTGCAGACTTCCTGTTAGCTAAGTGAGCCAGGATGGAAGGCTGTGGTGTGTTTACATCGACAGAGCCGCGGCTCACAAGCATGAAAGGAGTACCTCCATACAACATCTGGAACACCATAAAACATCTGCAAGGCTGTGGTGTGTTGTGTTGGTGGTATGTGAGTGATCATCTGGTGCATTCGATTTTTGGTTGCTGGTTGTCGTATGAGAGTGAGCCTCTGTGAATGAGAGATTCCAGGCAGCGCATTGTGGAGTTCGTGGATGTCCATGTCACATACAGACGGTTGGATGCTTGACCAGGGATGACATTTAGTCATACTGCAGAGCAAGTGGTTCCCTGTCATGACCGCTGTGATTGGGCCACTGTGCTGACACAGCCAGTATTGATGGCTGGGTGTAATCGTTTGGGAAGGTAGCGTGGTTGTTTTGGCTATGGGTAGATATTGGGTAGTTCTTAAGAACTACCCAATACTTCTTACGGGTACCGAAGCAGCAATGCATTGCAATGAGTAAGAATGCCCGATATCACTTGATGTCCATGCAGCAGCATCACCCGTTCTGTAAACATGGTACATTGATAGATTTGTGTATGTTAGTTCATGCACAGACTCCACTTCTTCCTGGGAGTGGGGGACTGCAGCATTGATGAAATAGATGTTGCGAGTTTTCGACTCGCTTCCAGCCAATCATACTGTATCACACTCTTCAAATACTGTGTTTTGAAGTGTCATAACAGTTCAGGCCCAAATGTGAGGACATATGGCGAAGGAGGAGCCACACAAAGTGCTTGGCATCAGCAGGGACAGCACTAGAAGTGAAATCAAGGCTGCCTACTACAGACAGGCCAAGCAGTGGCATCCTGACAAGAATGATACAGCTTTCGCCGCAGAGAGATTTAAGGAAGTACAGGGCGCGATGCGCGCGATGCTGGAGCAACAGGTGTGGCGTGCTGTGTATGGGAAGCAGGACACAGGAACAGCCCGTAGGGCAGTCACGAGAGAGACTTTGCAACGAAAACACTGCTCAGTACATCACGGCCGGTTGCCGCGACGAGTGTATCTTGCAGTTGGCCCATCCACACCATGTCTACTTCCGTATCAGTGATACATTGCGAACGTGTCGCAGTTGGCTACTATGAAAGAAGATACAGGCTGATACTAATCACAAGCATATGCACCTCGTCGCACACTCGATTTGCGCAGCGTGTCAGGCACAGCAACACTGTGTTGCTGCATGACCACAAGTTCTATCAAGCCAGCATACCAACACCAAACTGCACAGCTCATATTTCAACTCCAGAAGTTGAAGTTTTGGGTTCAATGCTGCTCGTAAATGTTCTGCTATCTGCTCTGTTTCTTGCTGAACTGAACCTGTAGAATCGCTGGTTCCAAGGTCTGCATAGAGCCCACAAGCACTGTCACACATCTGTGCAGGTTCCAGGGGGCACTGAAAATGTGAACTATAGTGGCAGAACGTGGAGGCCAGGCACCAGGCCTACGCAGGGCTGGGGCCGTGGTGGTATACCAAACACACTGGCGTTCTGCGGAGCTTCCATAGCCTTCGGGTTCGTCCTGTTCTCGTTCAAGTGGCATCAGCACGAAATGATGTATCCGAGACAGCCTCGAAGCTTCATCAAGGCGGCTCCAACCAGCCAGAACCCCAGTCTCCCGAACGATGCACCTAAGAGTGCTTGATGTGCAGCATAAAGGGGCATCTTCAGCACATGTGGTCAAGGCCACATGAAATCGAGCAATTCGTTTGTGTTGGCCTTGTTTCAGTCCCGTTTTCACTGTGATAGTTCCTAGAATTCTTGTCCACGCTAGGTTCAAGAATTTGTCTTCGTTGGATACGTGTCTTCCCAAATTTTCAAGCCGGATTATCCGCCTTCAAAATCCTAGTTGGTTCAAGAGCAGAGTGCTGTAGCAGATGTAAACGTATGTGTCAGTGACAGCATTGATTTCTGTGCCGATGACGATCACTTGAAGCTGTTCCATTGGTGAATTCATAAAGGGCAGCGAACAGATCTCTGGATCTAGACAAAAGATATTTTGTTGCAATGCGACTTAGCGGGAGTGTATGTACATAACTTGCATGGTAGTAATGAAAGTGACATCGATAGTGAGCGCATAGGCGTAGGAGCGTCTCCAAGAACATGGTAGAATATCATCTTGGTATTGCACAGTACCACTACTTTGTCACTCTTTAGAGTCACTCGGCTTTTACCTGTGTTGGACCTGTAATGCGACTATTCAAAGGGTTTGCCAGCGGTCTTGTGACCAGCTTCACAATGCGTGGTGCTCTAGAAGCCAGCATTGAAGACAATTCAGGTGTTCCAGAAATTGGTACACACTGCAAGCCCGTGTTTCAGGAGTATAAGTGATTACATGTTACAATTGTATTTATAGCTGTGATTATCTCTTGTCGAATCATAGCTGTCTTGAACATCTCAGACATTTTCCCAAGCCACAGCACAGACTGACTTCTGTGTAGGAAAACTATCACTGTATACATGTGCCATACGGATGGTCAGAAGAGCAGCGAGACCCTGTGAAGTACATCAACTGGTTCAAGTTTGAGCAGATAATGACCTTGCCATGGTTGGAACATGCGTGACAGTCGATCCCATCCCAACCATCCGCTGGGTATCGATTTTGAACTTCACAAGTCCCTGCTGTGAACTTTCAGTTCTTGGATGCATCCGGAGATGTGTCAGGGCATCAGCACTCATCATGACCAGATAGCAGCTTCAGGCTGCCCATAGATTGGGGTAGCATACTGGTACATGAGCCTGAAGGGGGTCACAAGACCCCAGGCATACCCTTTGAAAAGTCGTGTTACAAGTCCAAGACAGGTAGAAGCCTAGTGCTTATAAACAGTGGGCAAGTAGCGGTACTGTGGAATACCAAGGGGGCATCACTATGCATGTACACTCTCGTCGCATCGACACAAATGAGACCTTTTCAGAGCCATTCTATGGAGTCATGCCTGTAACTTTACGCACAGTACAGGCATACTGCTGCTAACTTGTTGAGTAACTGTTACATTTCGCCTTGAAACCAACCCAGGCCGCCTGCAACGCTGGTCATGCTGTCATCTCTCTAATCCACACAACTCTGTACAGTTTCGAAGCCGTCAAGTAAACTGAACTGCCCGCACTCCTCGCCGTGCTTTCGGCCTACAAACACCCACAGCACCCTGCACTGATGCTCCTAGACGTACGAGCTTTTTGTTCTAGTGTGAACCACGCCACTATCGTTACAATTTTGAGCACTAAACACTCGTAGCAGGATTGTATGCAGCATTTTAAGGTGCTCTTCCAGTAGCAGCAACCAACTTCTGATCCTGGGAGTCTTTGCGCCTTTCTACTTCCCACACACAGCACTCATGCCTGCCGATTTCCGCAACCATTTCGTTTTGTATCCAAAACGGTGCACGCTAAATAGAGTACAGAGAGCTCTGCCCACTCTAAACGGAGCCTGGTTTGGACCTCAAAACTGTGCTACACGCGACAAGCGCATGCTTGGGATGCGTGGCTACAGGGGGCCTCTGGTCGCAACACCGAGCTGTCAGCAGCACCCGCTTCTTGGCCTCCAACTTGTGAGAGTGCCACTGCTCTGTTGCTGAGGTGTGGGCGCCGCGGGAGGTGACTAGAAGGTCCTTCGCGCATGCAAACACCGAGAACCTGATACCTGCAGAAATTGTCAAAAATTAGTCAGATAAAAGGGAATGAGAAAGAAAAGAACGTGTGAAGTTACAGGCATAACTCCATAGAATGGCTCATGCACCAGAAAATCAACGCATAACAACTTAGCTCAACCTCGCACAAGAAAAGAATGCAGAAATCATATGACTGGTGGTTTCTTGTGTTACCTCTGGATGACAGGCGATCTGGGTTCTTGTATTTTGACCTTGCCTTTCCTGGATTTGATGGGTGAAAGACACCAATTCACTTGCCTATTCACTACCTTTCCAGTTTGTAAATGTGGGTGAAAGACACGAATGCAGAATGAACATCAACGTTACTTTGTCACACTACGGTCTGTGCCATGATGCATGGCATTCTTTGCATCGGGGGCATATGCATGGTGGTAGATATGTACATACAGTCAAACGTGGACTGCACTCGTGTGATAAAAAACTTGTGTGCCGCTGCACTTAAGTTCTGTTTGGGGGCAAACGGTACTCTCCGTACTCGAGTGGGGTTGCCTCTTCGATTGTGGGTTTCAGCTGTTCATCAAATAGTTCTCGGACGGCATTGCTGTGAAGATCCAACACGAGGAATTGTCCTTTTACTGCAATTCTGTGGCTTGTACGGGGGAAATGGTGTAAAAGGAATGGAAACGGTCAAATAAACACAGGCATCAATGCACATAGCAAAGAAGAAGACATAGGAAAGCAGAAGCACGAACAGGTGCTCGGAACACTGGAAGGTTCTAGAAAACCACAGAGGCACCAGAGTTCACAGTTCAAGCCCCCATTCAGAATCTGCTTTTTTGTTAGAATGCTATGTTTTACAAACCAGAAATGTAGATATTAGGCATAAACCCAAATAGCCAAAGCAACAACCACAAAAGAACCTCCGCTGCTGTGAATTAGAATACCATATCTTGGGTGAAAAGCATGCGCACAGAGTCTTGGAAAGCGCACCCTTATTGGGAAGATTCTTGAGCGCATTAGGCAAGAACCCTCTGTAGAACCCTCGCAAACCCTCCCTCGCCCAAGCGTCTGCGACCACGGCACGTGCACTCACCGCTCTACCAGTCTGCACCTGGATCTGCCTTCTCAACGTGTCCATCGGGTAGCAGCATGTGGTGGCTAGGAGTGCTGCAGAAAACCCTCTTGCAAATGCAGGCATCTGCTGGGGGAGAGAGTCATAGGTGGCAAACTCAAGTGCCATGTATGGAGCGATCCCGAGCATCGCTGGCCCTATCCCCCGGTACATAGCCCGTGCCCCCCCTTCCCTTAAGATAGCTGAAACTGCTGCTGGTATGGTCTTCACTGCTGGGTCTACTGCCAGGCGTAGCCTGAGGGTGTCTAGAGGGTAGGTTATCTGCAAGAAGCTCGTCCGAGGTAAACTTTTGGAGAAGCAAACTACAGCACTGCTCAAACTGGAGAAAGGTTTATGTACAGTGTGGGCTACAGGCTGCAAGCATCTGTACAAACCGGAAAGGCAGTGGATAGGCATGAACTCAAACAGCCAAAATCAGGCTCCAAGCAAGGAAATTAAAATCAGGGGAATTCTGTAAGGTTGCTGACAGTAACCTTGGCCTGCTTGGAGTTGGTTGCGTACCAAGGTTGAGAGCATCCCAGCACAGGCTCCAGCAGCTAGCTTGTTTGAAACAGTGAGCTCCCCATCAGCTGGTGTGAAGGCTTTCTTGAATAGGTCATAGCCACACAGCTGCGCAGCACTGTATGGTAGTACCCGAAGCACCTGCAACAAGAGACAGCATGTCATGGTCTCCAAAGCCGGACTACCGTCTCGTTCCGATGTTTCATCGTCCAAATAGAGGGCGAAGGGAGATTTCGTGGAGTAGCAACTCAAATGTGTGACGACTATGTGCTGGACATAGCACTGCAGCTGGTGCTTGCTGCATTGGAGAAGATGTCAACAGGAACACCAAGTCCGATCAATTGAAACACAAACAACTGACGTTGAAACAACTCTGGCTCTATGAAACACACAGAACGAAGCATGCCTCGCACACACAACATGTGTAAAGACTCTCACCTGTGGGAGATTTCCCTTCCAGTACCCTTTCAGCCCCTCCGCTCTACCAATCCCAACGAAAGTGCGGACTATACTGCCTTTCTTCGCTGCCTCAGCAATGCAACCTGCACAGCTACCTTCATTGTATGGCCTGCATCTCTCAGCTGCTTGCCAATCCGCGTGCGGTTCTGTGGATCGTGCGCATCTACTAGCATGGACAAAGTGTGAGGAGAGCAAATTGAGTGGTTTATCGACAGCAAGGGTAGGAGCCACTTGTGACTGCAGGGAGATGTTGAGAGTGCCGTATACAGCGTTTGAGGTGTATGGCAAGCATTCACCATCGGTAATGAATGAGTATCCTCAGAGGAACTTATGAACAAGAATACACCCTCATGGGTGCAGGAAAATGTGCCACGAAGTCGATACGAGGGATTGGCGTGTAGCAAACAACACCGACGGCTTTCAACTAAACACTGTCTGCAAGTCCTGCGCAGCACTACTGTACCCATGGAGACATAGATATACCATACCTTGAGCCATCTTGCCCCGCACTTGCATCATCAGCTTCAAACGATCAAGAGGCGCAGTTGCTGTCTTCCCCAGTGCCCCAGCTAAGCCACCGCAAACGAACAGGACGGATGACTCGGGGCATCTAGCAAGTATAGCTTCGGGCTTGTGAAGAAGTAACCAGTGCAGCGGAGGTTGGCTCTCACGGGATGCTGCTATGTTTGTTGAAGGTTGTGGGTCTCCAGCCATGGCTGTGCTGTCGCTAGGATGCAGAAATCAACGCCCGCACGAAAGCAATCAGTTGAGCATTATGGTTCCAAACACTTGAACGCTACGTCTCCTGTATGTTGCGCACAAGTGCACGCAGAAAAAGCGTCGGCTGTACGGCAGTACTGCTTCTCCACACAGTTCCACAAACGGATGCCTGCGATTGTTGCTGGACCGTTAGGCGGCTAATAATTCAAATGAAGATGCAATTATTTATGATACGTGTGTCTACAGTATAGTTTGAGCAGGGTGGCGGTGCCGGCATGCACCCGCCACAAGTCCCCTAGGCCCCTCGTTGTTCACAATGCATGAGAGCACGTGGAAGCACTGCAAGCTCAGCTTTCGGCTGTTGCGCCGCACGTGAATATGTGCTGCTGCAGGGTTCAACTTGCCAGCGTTGCTTAGGATGCCCTGTCCTAGCCAGCAAGGTGATTTTTGGCCTAGCTTGTGATGAAGAAGCGTCACCCCAGGCACCCGTCAGGTTCGTTTAGTACCCTGGATGTCTAGCACACATCAGCACATATCTGGGTCACACCTCGAAATACTGCCCAAGAAGTACAATCGTTTCAATTCTTGCTTTTTCGTGGTGATGGCGTGGTTCCCGACTGGGCTTCTTTTTCTCTTCTTGGTGGCTGTGCGCGCACATACTGGTGCAGCCTTCCACGCGGCGGGAGTACCTGTGCATATCACGAAACTAGTTTAGGAGCGCCGACCACCCTTCGCCGGCGCCGCCCAAGACAGCCCTGTGTCGCCCCCAGCAGAAGTTCCGCCCCCAGAGAGGAACCTTCGAATTTCGGCCCGGAATTCAACACCGCCATACAACACTTTTCAAGAGCTGACTTGACTAGCGCGGCATTGGTTAGCTCCCGCCTCCGCTGCGCTAAGCCGCACTAGAGCTGTTGCGGACGGACAGCTGAAGGGGTTTCTGGGGTTCGGGGTTTCTTGATGCCCCCCCCTTCGAATTCACGGTCTTAGCTTGTGCTTGCCAGCCATGAGTTGCGAGTCTGCTCCTCATTGCCATAATGGTGCAGTGCCTGAGAATCTTGTACTGGCTCCCACAGTGGTGGCCACCAGCGAATTTCTGCCGGGAGACAGTGGTCTGGAGAGCTGGTTGCATTGTTGAGTCCATGTCTGTCGGGTCATTGGGGGGGGGGGGGGGGGGGGGGGGGGGGGGGGGGGGGGGGGGGGGGGGGGGGGGGGGGGGGGGGGGGGGGGGGG
>JAUMHD010025176.1:0-47983 GCA_032359135.1 Ulvella scutata | reverse complement strand
CCATCGCAAAAGCTCAAAAATACTCCCTGTAGCTGAACGTGTAGCTGTGAATCCCCATGAATCAACATCACATGACATCAACAAAACAAAACAAATGGAGAGTTGTGAGTTGTACATGAGGAGGTTGTGCGTGCATACCTGTACCCACCGGTGGTCGTGATACGCCATCAAACACAGTCAGATCACGCCCACTCAACACCCGTGCTCGCGGGAGTGGCTGAGGGGGCACCCACCACTGCGCAGCCGACCGCATTGTGCTTTGCCCACCATTCCCCGCTCCATTGTGGTGCGAGTGTGCGGCCCCACTCCCTGATGCACTGGGCTGCCCCCGAAACAAGCTTTCAGGAATCGACCCCCACTGTGGTGTGAGCCCACCCCCCCACCCGCGTTGACGCTGCTGAGCCCCACCGGAAACTGCGGTAAGGTCGCGCGCAGCTACCCAGTCCCGCGCAGAAGATTCTGTGTCGCAGTGCCGACCGGACGCAGACACGGCAGGGTGTCCGGGAGATGCCGATGCATGCAAGCTGCGGCGGGTGCCCTGCTGGGTGATACCGTGACCTTGAGCGCTGGCGGTGACCGCGTCCAGGCCGGGGGAAAGGTTAAAGTCCATTGATACGGTGGACCCGCAGGAGGTCAGGCCGTGCGGGCTGGGGGGGGTGTTGGAGTGCTCGTGTCTGAGGCGCGTGAGTGGGTGGTTCAGCTGCGTGAGGCAGCCCTCGCTGCCGCTCTGGAGGTGGGACTGTGGCTTGCTGAGGCGGGAGGGTGACGTGCGCGAGCTTGAGCTGCTGCGTTGTGAGATTGCGATGTGCTGCGCGGCGAGCGAGGCGAGCTGGCGTGGATCCAGGGCCGCGCATGTGGCTACCAGTGGCTGCAATGCGCTCGCTTGCGATGCGAAGCACACGTGCACTAGCGTCGCTGCTACCTTTGATTGCATGTACCCCTCTCCCACTGTATCGAAGCCATGCACTGGAGATGCGCTGACATCACCACTGCCTTGTTTTGGGGGAGATACGTCAACCAAAACAGCATCAAAGAGCTGAGACACCTTCATGTCCCCCATGTGGTGGGTTCTTACTCCCAGGCCCCTTGTAGTCACCTCTTCCCGCACTTCTAACGTTGTGTCGGCAACACCCCTAAGCCACTCGTGCGGTTGCAGCAGCGGCTCTTGCTTACCTGGAGGCGGTTGAACACGCAACCGCACGTAGCTGTGTACCTGCTTGTCTTCATGCATGATAACATGCATGGGAAGAACGCCTGCCATTCCGAAGGTTTCGGCGCCGACTCTCACACTGCTGGCCAGGTATGCAAGACCGGCTTCTTCGGCATATATGACACCCCCCGCTGCTGCGAACGCCGCAACTGACATCCTCATGCTGACGTTGACACTGAGGGAGTAGGCTGCTTCAGGTGTGAGGGATGCAGAGAGGTACAGACCTGAGACATCTGGGGGTAGGCAGGTCGCAGATACCATTGACACGTTGGTAAGCTCACATCTGCATTCAGGGGATATATGTCACGGCTCAAAGCGCTCACACCTGAGATATCAATGTTGAAATAAACTGCAGTATGTCAAGAGTGCTGGGAACAGTTACATAGATGACAAGCCTGCCAGAGCCTGTCACTTTTTTACGCACGTGCACGCCAAGGACTTTAAATTCCAGAGGTTTACATATAGTAGCAAGTAAGTGTCTGTGAGACGGATTAGAATTTGATAGAAGGTCGGTTACAAGCAATTTGGCGGCAGGAGCACAAACTGGCGCAAGATAGCAGGAAACATACCCAAGAGACTCCAAGACGTTGAGATTCCCATGAAACTGTGACGGAGAGAGACCCATGTCTACTCCCACTGCGATTCGAACGCGATTAACGCCGCTGTGCCTGTGGGTCAAGTGCATCGTAGCCTGTGTGGGCTGTGGTATCTGATCATGCAGTCTTGCACGTCCCATCACGCTCACAAGCGTGCGATGCTTGATTGCTGCTGAAACAACAGCTCTGAGGGGTTCGGCTGATGCCTGCTGTGAGTGGAGAGTGTCCACAGCTGCTTCAAAAGGTGCCTGCAATACTCACACGTGGAAATGATTGAATACCCGGGGAAAACATGCCTCTGCACGTCATGAGAATACGAGAATAAATCATACCTCTGGCAGCAAGCCTAGTAGACGACAGTCTGCGTGCTCTGCCTGGGCTGCTTTCAGAGCTGCACCTGCTGCAACGCAGTGCGGGTATTCCTGGTTTGCCGACATGTGAAGCAGCAAGTCTGGTGAAAGGATCTTGGCAGCATCATGAATGTTCTCTAACGAATCCTGAACACTGGTGCAAAGCAACACCGGACACTTGAGCTTGACCAACAGCTCGCTTATGCCAGACCATGAAGGGAGTTCAAAACTTGAAGCTTCCAAGACGCCTTCAGGGATCTGTACTCGACATACACACTCATATTATTACTGTGGGGATCATCATTAGTTACGAGGCAGTGATAATTGCTCTAGTCTTCAGTGAGTTGCATGGTGTGAGTCACTGCTGGGTTGGTGCACACCAAGAAGACTGCCACATCCGACCCCTCACACGCATTCCAGAAAACGTGCTGTAGTGTGCTGCCTGCATGTAGCCACGGTTCGAGGGCGACAACACGCCGTCCGCTGATGCGCTGCAGCATGTCGATGCAGACCGTTTCATCGCGCCCAAGGACGAAAGGCTGCACAATGTATCCGGAGTGCCTGTACAAAATATGTGGTTGTCAATTTCAAGGTACCCACTCGTTCTGGAAATCATTCCCTGCCGTTATCTTTCACATATGTGCTCTCAACGGAACCAAGTTTTTGCACTCCCTGCTTCGGCGCCCTCACAACCCCATTCGAAGAGCATACACAGACTCAGATTGATATAAACAGTGTCGCAGTCTCGTTGAAGATACATCCGAGCAACCGCTGCGTGCAGTCAGGAAGACATCCAACTAAACGCAGCCCGACGCATAGTGCAAAGCTCGTGCGAAAGTCAGAATCGCACCTCAACACGTTCACCAGACCAACACACTTTGCTACTAACGCAACTGAATCTGTGCCAGCTGAGCGTGTGACAGCGCAGACAAGCCCAGACAAGTTCTGCATTTTGACAGGGATCAAGATAGCACTAGAATATATCTCAGCACCCCTAATGCAAACACGAACAGTTTCAATTCTGTAGGCGTCTTTGCATTTTGCTCATTTTGGTGCCTTCGACACATAGTACGTGCATTAGAAGCGGACTCAAAGCGCATACAGAGATTGCTAGTAACACCGTGATACGTCCACTTCAAGACCTGTTCCGCAGCAGATGGTAGTGTAAAAATCGGTAATGTGTTTCTGGCAGCGTGTGGAGGCTGAACAAGTCAATCGTGATCTGTCCGCGGTTGCTGCAGGTGCTCATGCACACACCCACCAGCATGCGTCGCGATTTATATCTTGTGCAAGTGAGGTCCAGTGATTAGGATTCCTTTTGATGGCACGTTATTCGAGTCACTGCTGCAACAGTGTTCAGAGCATGGAAAATATCATACATCAAACCGATTCTCGATCCGCATAATGATTACGCAACTGTATTGGTCTTTAATGCACACTCGAAGCGCCTGCACAATACAGGGTGATGCTAGTTATTTGTTTTGAATGCCAAGTCGGCACTTGCGGCAGTGTTGAATAGTCGCCCTGTCTGTTCTTCATCTAATGGCCCACACGTCAGAACACAGCTCTGTGCGTACCTCTTCCTGCTACGAGAGTATTCGTTCTAGAATTCCCTCATAATATCAATGATCCGCTCATTTAAGCAAGCGATCGAAGACTCTGCGATGGTCAGTGGGTCATGCTGTACACCTGCAAGTAAAGAATCAAGCTGCCGTCACTGAGCGTTCAATCAGGCCCACGATTCATGAACTTTCCATCATGGCAGACAGATCAGGCTTCTGTTGTGCAACCGTCCTCCTCCATGCCCTGGAACCAGCAGGCCCTGATGGGAACAATGAGGAACCTGTACGGAGACTCTGTAGTTGCCCTGGACACACCGGAACATCGCGTGGCTGTACAGCTACGACCTTGTGCGTCTGGATCCACACGACATGCAGGTCTGGTTCAATGCCGTGTCCTGACTCCACGAAGCATGAAATCTGGAGTTGTCTACAGTGGATCCGACTGGGCGAAGATGACGACTGTTAAGATATGTACATCTGAATCGGAATCGTGGCTTTGCTTTTTGTGCAGTTTTCAGCATTTCGGACTCTCAGAGCAGCCTCAGGGGCAGCCACAGGCACCCTGTACACAATGCCAATCGTTGTGTGGACTCGTCACAGGAGGGCCCATTTGAAACAGATGCAACAGATTCTACAGCTTTGTCTCCAAAGTCTGGGCAGCTCACAACCACTCCAGAAGGGTGGGGCACCATGTCAGGATCTGAAGGTTCAGGAGACGCATCCAAGCCAGTGAGACTACTTGTCTGCATCATGAATCCCTCGTCGGAATCAATTCTTCTGCCTTCATTCATGCACTTGCAGATCTCTGTCGTCGTGCAGTTCGCTGTGGGCATCCCGAAGATCGAGGAGGCTCTTGTTGAGGATGAAAAGGTTCCCAGCCACCTCACCGGCACCTGCTGCACAGATTAGCTGAACAAACTGAGAAAGATATCAGATTCTCGTGAACCTTGTGTACGCACTGTGATAACCAGTATTGGGAGCAATGATGGTATTGAAGTGCACTGCTGCTCGTGCTGTACTGTCACACATCACAAAAACAGGCTTGTCCTCTGCACTGCCACTCCTCAGCTCCTTTCCCCTGCCCACACATCTTCTTAGCTGCAGTATGTGGCGCGCACGATGTCTGATTGTGGTCATAAGCTCATGCTGTTGGAGACGAGCTTAGTTGCTGAGCACCCGTTCATCATTAAACGCATTCGACAGCTAACATCCGCCCCCCTCATCCTGATGCTGGGAACCCAGGAGCAATGCAAACGCTGGCATCTTGATGCTGTAGTGGTACTTTTCCTCGCATGTCTTAGTGCCTGGATAGTGCCGTGTGATCGTGGGGTGCTGTTGTGCCATTCAAGTGCAGCAGTGGTTTTTCTGCGTGTTGCTTCGGGCAATCTGTGCTCTTTCCCTTTTACAAACCGGAAAGGTAGTGAATAGGCATGAACCCAAATAGCCGAAAGCAACTAACACAAAAATCTGTGCTCTTTCCCATTCACAAACTTTTCGAGTTCAGACGTCCAGTGGTTTGGTTGGCCTGCCTATGTTCCAACAGCTTGTAACAGATTTTTCTTCTTCTTCAGCTCGATCTTGCCCTTCTCCTCTGGTGATTTTTACAGCCGAGCTTACTTTTAGTTCCGATAAAGTAAAGTAATTTTGCTGTGCATCGGTCACATTTGATGATATATATTTGGGTCTACTTTCGGCAACGTTTCGAGCCAGCATGCTTCAACTTCATTGCAGTTGTTTTTCAACATGTGAACAGGAGAAAAGAAATATTGAAGCGACTGCTGCTGGGAAATAACTAATTTGCGATGTGCTTTTGCGAACGACTTTTGTGATGCCGTTGTGCCATTCGAATGAAGTGGTGGATATTTCGTGTTAGTTGCTGTTGGATATTTGGGTTCATGCGTATTCACTACCTTTTCCCGTTTGTAAGAACACCTTTTACAGAAATGATACTTTGTAGTGAAAAGACAGGGAAGTTAGTGATCAAAGAGAGTGAGTGGGGGCTCCCAAGGGTTGTGCACTCCCAACACCGGTGGGGAGGGGGGAGGGATGTGCTCTCAAGACAAACTTCCCGTCAGAACCAGCTATGGAGCATTTCCAGCCCACATCTCGTAGAAGCAGAGATTTGAACAGGGGTACATTTTCGCAGTTTTCCCGAACCCTCTTCTATGACCC
This sequence comes from Ulvella scutata, assembly GCA_032359135.1. Taxonomy (NCBI): domain Eukaryota; kingdom Viridiplantae; phylum Chlorophyta; class Ulvophyceae; order Ulvales; family Ulvellaceae; genus Ulvella; species Ulvella scutata. The sequence continues at coordinate 42,093 of JAUMHD010025176.1, read as the reverse complement.
ATAGGTTGTGAACCTAGTAGACACCTGTAGCCACTCAGTTTTTGTTCCTGCATGCCATGTGTCTCATAAAGGAGAACTAATCCGGACTGCTGACACCCCTGCAGCCACCCAGCACACTGCATGGTGTGTTGTTCGATGTGGGCAGCATGGAACAAGTCATCCAGCAGAGCCTCAACGCACGAGACGCGTTTGCTGAAAAGATCTATGAGTCATCCCTCAAGCGCAAGGAGCTGCGTCTACAACTGACTTCCCCCATTAGCTCCCCACCAGGAACCCAGATGCTTCCAGACACCACACGCACAGATTTGGCACCGCTGTCCCCGTCTGGAGTTCAACATCACGTAGGTTTCCTATTTCTTTGCATATATCTGTTTCAACTGATGTTGTTCCTGGGTATGGTGTGGTTTCCGAGTAGCTCTTCTGCTTTGTCCTGTCTCTGGGGCTTGTTGTCAGCACTTGCGTTGCCTCTGCAGCTAGCCACAGCTGGCACGTTTGAGGCTGTGCGTGTTTTATAGGTGCGAGTTAGCCGCAAACACTGTTATGTTGGTGGACCTTTCACACGGTTGTTCTTCAGGAGATATCTTTTATTTGTTGTGCTGTTGGTTGTGATGTTAGTGTTGTGCCATTCTAGTGTGAAGTAGTGGCTGTTGGTGCGTACTGCTGGGTTCTTGCCCTTTCATTGTCTTTTCGGAGCTGGTCTCCTATCCTAGACTTCCAACACTACTCTCTGATATCGCAGCAGAATGCTGACTTTCTTGGGGGGCTTTTGTAGGTTGCGAGTTGCACTCCAACAGTGCGTGATAAGATTGAAGCCACAAGGGGGCCTGTGCCGTCCAACAGCGAGGGGCCTTTTTTGAGACTGAACTCGTTGCATCCTGTGCAAGTCACTGGGGCGAGCAGACAGAAGGCACGGATGCACCTCACTTCCCATCCAGTCCTGTTAGGCAGCAGCTCTAAGAAGAATCATCGTGGATACAGCTGACAAAAACTGGCCAGTGTGAACAAGACAAGCAGTGCTGTGGATCTGGAGTCGTAAGATCTGCAACGGGCTTTGGTATGAATTGGAGTGCATCGATGAGGATGCTAGCGGAGTCCACTTCTGCAAAGCATCAGCCTTCTGGTTGTTCTAGATGTCTTCACTGTGCGTTGAGGACGAATCAAGGATTGGTGCATCAGTGTTGGATGTTGGTGGCCCATGGCCCAAGCGCCAAGATTGGAGTGCTAATTGGATGAGAGCTGCAGCAGTTCAGGTCTTGCACTGTTGCTCTGCAGTGCTGGCAGGTGGTCTCATGGTTTGGTCAGCCACACTGAGAACATGAAGGGTTCATAAAACTGTGACATGGCAAGGATTAGGTGCAACTAGTGCTCCTCTTGAATCACATGAACATACGCGCATCGCTGAACTGCCTTTGCACCTTGTAAAAAGGATCACATGGTAGAGACAGATCAAAGTACACTGAATGCAGTATCACGCCAAGATTGATCTTTCACGTTGTGAAGAATGATCTTTCATGTACCCCCTGCACCTTTCACATCAAATGGGAGCAGTGCCAGGGCAGTATGGGTCAAAATACTGACAATGTGTGTGAGAGAGCAGAAGTTACAACTGCACCTCAGTGCGCAATTCTGCAGTCTCCACTGTCGCCCAATCCGAAGCAACAACAAGCAAGTGTCATGCTGTCTGTGTTAGTGACACATGATGGTCAATGATCGAGAGAAAGCTTTCAAACGTGAGCTGCTGCCTCTTGTGTGCCTCCAGTGACGCCACCTGCATGCATGACTTGAGTAATTCACTTTCTCGCCCTTGCCTCATCTCCATTGCAACTCTAGAGTGCACGAATTGAGGTTACAATACAATACAACCCATGGCTTTACTTGACAGAACTTTAAAGCACGGTTGCAATGCTTCAATGTGGAGTGCTGTGCATCGGCTTGCTGCTGGCTTCTTGCCTATTCCCACTGCTGTAAGAAGCCCTTATACAAGGCCACGAATGGAGGAACCATGCCTATTCACTACCTTTCCGGTCTGTAAGGGCACAGCTGGAGGAGCCATGTTTTTATTTGTACCTGCACTTTGTTCTATATCTACTAACCGGAACTGCAGTAAATAGGCACAAACCAGTATTTTATTTCTGCACGGTATTCCGGTATTCCACACTCCTGTCGATGTAACTACTTTCACATGTAACCCAACACCAGCTTCCAGTGTGGGGTGCTTCAAGAAAATGGGATGTCGTTCACCATTCGTACCAGCTGTGATATGATGTCAATGGTGTCTGGAGCTGACAGTTCCAACCCAGCCATGACCATGATCTCGGCCACTTGCTCCCTGTTCACCCCCTTGTCCTGCCCGTCATTCGTGTCAGTGCAGAGAAGCTCAAATGCATGGCGCAGCATCTCTAGCTGAGGAGCTGTGAAGGACTGTGTTGGGAGAAGACGCCCGTAACCAGTAGACCCAAACTGAGCAGTTCTGATCTTCACTACCTGCATTCCTCTCACACTGGGAACTTGCGATTGGGGGGTACTATGACGCATGCACTTGTGAGTTTGTTCAGAATACGCATTGCAACCAGGTGAAATGTAAGCACCATTTTGTGCTTGGGGCAACGCTTGTATTTCGTCATTACTATCACAGCTTGTCTAAGAGTGCTGAAAAGACTTGCTTGATGGTGCTGTTGTGTGATTGTGGTCACATAGTGATTTCTTAGTTACTGTTCGCTAGCTGCTTCTGGATATGTGGGTTCTTGTTCACATACTGCCTGGCCAGTTAAAGAAAAAGAGGTGCATGTGGTAACGCAAGATGCTGTATGAAATCCAAGAGTCTAGGACTTGTTGCATCCCAAAACAACAGTGAATGGACAAGACACAAATTAAGTGGCTGGCTAATAGCCAGAGCAGAACTGACTACAAAGACCTTCTTCACAGGATTCGTAACCATACCTCTGTATGGAACACAGCATTGGGCTGCTGAAGCTGAATGTGTGGCATCTTTGTACTTGTCCCTTGACCCCTCAGTCGCAGCCGATGCTGCTTCAGGACACGCTCAACGAGTTGGTGGTGAGGCTTGAAGTCTTCAGATTCGATCGGAAAGATACTTCCTGACTGTGGATGGCCCTTCATATACTCCCAGACATGCACAAGCCCCTGCAAGCTGTGACTTGTTAATCTCAGTTGTGCCAACCATTTGTGGGTGCTGACGCCAAGTCTTTTAAGGGTATAGCGTGGTTCCCGATTTGTTTTTTACTTCTCACTTACATATCTGTGCGCGTATAATACTGTACAAAACCTTAAATATATCGTGTGGGCAAATGGCACAACTGCCTTCAGGGCAGCTGTAGGACGAGAACCCAAACAGCAGAAACCTTGTGCAGTTTCCATTGGTGTACAACTGTGCTGTGTTTCTGTACATGTTTCTTCTGGATATTTGTAGTTTTCAATGTTCCTACACCTTCGATTTGTAAGAGCATGCTGTGTCATCTGGGCCCATTGATGTAATTTGCGAACAGCAACATGTAGTGTAGCATCAAGAACTGCCACAGCTAATGGAATGGCACAGAAGCACTGTTAGAAGTGGCGTGTAGCAGCCCTGGAACGATTAATCGCCTGTCCTTGAGGCAGGCGCTTGTCAAGTTAACTTAGTGAGAAAAAATAGGGGCCCTTTGGTAACTCGGGCCCTTGGAGGCTGCAGCCCATAATGCTGTGCATAGTTCTGTTCCATAAAGCCATGCTGCAATATCTCGACACCTCTCTCCCCTTAATGACCCAGTCCTAACATTATGGGAGGTTGGTGGTTAATCTATGACACTGAGACTCAAACTATTACTCTTTATCTTCGCTGTTCTCTTTGTCTGGAGGTACCACACCATACCAGACATGTTGGCGTACCATTGAAGGACGGATCAAAACACCCAGGCCTTGGCGTTGATTGTGGATGAAAGCTCCGTCAAAGATGTCTCCGGATGAAAAAATGCAGGTTCCACTTCCATGCTGCTGTCCCCACTGCCAGTCTCCTTCGTATATGTCCCCATTCATGTATCTGCAGGTGTTGAGCTGTTCTTGCCTGTGTGAAAGTGTTTTCCAGCTCCGAAGAATGGCCATTTTTCTAGCAAGAAATGTCCTCATGAGAGCACTGATTATATGCTGATGGGCCAAACCATGCAGTGACCAGCCAGCTTGATGACACTAACCATGCGTTCGGTATCTGAGAGATACACAAGGTTGCTAGTTTCAGATCTGAAAAGTCGAGACATACTCCACCCGACCGTATCCATGGCGCTGGCCCCTGTAGAAAGTGCCCGTGTACATTTCACCACTTGCAGCATACTCTGTTCCTGTTCCATGTCTGGCACCCTGGCACCATGCGCCATCGTACTGGAGGATGTAATCTGTTGATCCAGGCTGAGTTGGAGCATAGTATTGCCCGTGCCCTGCACTCTGTGCTTGACAGTGTGGACCAAGTGGCATGTTTCGAATCTTGCTGTAGAACCATGAACTGAGGCCTCACGAGGACATGCGAGCGCGGATCTGTACACAAATGGATGGTGAATCCATACCATGAGGATGGCCAGCAACTGCTTCACCCACAAAGCGGCCCCCACTGTGCCCCACAAGCTCACTGTACTTGCCAACAGTTGCAGAGTCCACCAGCCGACTGCTTAACTTGAGCTTGTCACGTGCTCTGCTGCACCAGTCTTTTGTTGGTATCACTCGCTTTGTGCGAGTGGTTGGAGGCGCTTTGGCGTTGCGGGTTTGTACAAACACAGACTTTGGTATCTCCACGGGTGTGTACCTGAAGTTGCATATTATCGCAGTAATTGCTTGCGTGAAACTGACAGAAATTCAACGACGGTAAACTGTGAGGCAATCTTGCTGGCTGTGGGCGCACTTAATAGAGGGGCGTTCAACAACATGCTGGGCGTTCCAGCATGCCTGATCCTTCTCTGCCCTGTTGCTTGCACGCTCCATTGTGAGATGATCAAAACTGCGCAACCTGGCTTATTATTGACCGTCAGTGTAGGTACCGGTAGCCCTATCACAGCTTGTGACCGGACTCACCCTTTTGTGGAGAGGTGCAACACAGATGGGCGCCCCTCAGGATCCCGCGCAGCACACGTCCCGCGGGAGGTTACTGAATATACAATTCTACAAACATAACAGATGAGCACGTTGTATGCCTTGCTCATGTAGCACGATGGAAGTACGTGGCCAAAAATGATTGATTTGGGGCATCAAATATGCCTTTCTCTCCACCAAACCCAGGATGGCAGTATTCAACTACTACCGACTGCATGATGCCTGCTGTTTCATTGTTCAGATTCCGGTGCTGAGGGTTTCAGATGTTTCCTGTCGTGAGAATGTCTCTTGCTGTACATGGGAGTGTGTTGGAACATGTGATGCAGCTAGAGAGCCTGTTTGGGACTGCAGACTACAGTAGAGTCTGCATGCAGCATAGTTCACACCGCAGGCATCAAGGAATGTGGGGAGCAGGCGGTTGATGCATTAAGGTTTTTGGTCAGTACCTGCAGGGATTTGGACAGGATCGATATCACGGCAGGAGGCCTGGGTGAACAAGGGAACATGGGTGTGCAGAGCTCACGATCAGTCTGCACGTGACTAGGTTGGCAACGCAGCGCAAACAACTGTTAGTTCTAACAGTGTTCCTGCTCAGGCTTGCTACACTGTTCGAACATCTGTGTTGAGACGTTCATCTGCTTGACACTGTAGCAGTCCATAGCCGCCCCAATGTTTAAGTTCACGGGTTCACTCAGCTACCTTAACTTATCTTCATGCACACCTCTCAACTCACAGTACTGTTCCCTTGTCAGCATGTGCTGCAACGCACTACGTCTATCATCAGCGTACAAACACAGGATACACAAAAAGCCTTCATCATGCGGCCGTTTAAAGAGAATGGACGGGTCTTGACACAATGCCTTATTTGCAGCCAGAAACTTTCCCTTGATGCCCGCTTTGCATACGGCAGGGTCATTATCAGTGCCTAGCACTTTGATCGTACACACAGTCGAGTCTGATTTCACCCAGACACCTGTTTTCTTCTGCATTTTACCTCCGTTGTCTCGAACATCAACAAGATCTTTGCCACCAACCTGTACACCCGAACGTGCTTGAGACGACTACTATCCCATTGCTACGGATGCACGCAACGATGCCAAAGTAAAGAGACAAGGCAAGAATCTGAATTAAAATGGCATAATATGTGTGTTTCATCAATACCGGAGCACAAAGGGGCATAGGAATCGCGTTGATCCAGAGAAATCTTCATCAAGGAGCACCAAGGGCACACAACACCAGCCAAACATGGTACACACCCAAAGCAAGGTGAACGTGCCACCAGCAGGGAAACCAACGCAGCTGATGCTGCGTAGTGAATTTTTTTTCTATAAACGAAACCAAAACAGCTGATGCTGCCTAGTACAATACATCGAGGCTGCCCGATGTGTCACACACTGACCGTACACAACCATCCAGTAGGGAACAGTATGAAGGCATAAACAGTACGAAGGATACCCAAACGCATGCGCACAAGGCAAACTTTACACATCAGAGCAGGCCAATGAGTGCCAACAGGGTTACTTGCAGCAGCTGCACTAATCGCACAGTGTAAAGCAGCTCAAACTCGCCCACAACCATATACGATGAGCAACAGAGGGCACGAACAGGACAAACAGCAACGTGCGAAGCCATGAAATCTACTCGAAATCCACGAGAGCTACAGTAATACCCCGTTAAACTGGTCCTCTTTAATACGGTTCTCACATGTTTAGAAATCTGGTCGATTTCTGTGAGGGCACGCCATCTCTCATACATTATAAGGCTGTTCGTTCATCCGGCTCTTACGTCTATCCAGGCGGAAATTTAGGACTCATAGGTGGCAGGATTAAAGAGGTTTTACTGTATACACAACGCCAAGGTGTGTGTCCGATGTGAACCTATCACCTGTGATAGGTTTACAGATAGGTTTACACACCTGAGCATACTTCACCTCCAAAGAGCCACATGAGGCCTTGCCCGCATCTGTACTGACATGCGCAGTGCTGCTCTTCAGTGCACGATGCAGAGCTGTCAGGCCCAGGATGACAACATTGTTGGGATGAAAGTACGCCTGCAGAGTGAAAGTACAGATCGTGAACGATGGGGACAAGTCGGTGCATGTGTCTGAGCAACTAAAGGTGTATTGCACCAGAACCAGTACGAATGTGTGAAGCAGACATCTGCCGGGAGCAGCACTCTGCCACATGATTGAACATCATGATTCAAACATAGCTTGCAATGTGATGGGAGCGGGGGAAGTTCGCACCCACATGTCATCCCCAAGGCTCGGGCTGTCCACTATGTACCTAATTTCATATGTCTCCTCTATGAACGAACGAGGACGGCTTGGAAGCGGACCCCCTGCCAAAAACAAGTCAAAGGGCAAGTCTACTGGCTCGTGCGTTACACCACGCTCTGCCTCGAGAGAAGAATCTGCTTCCTCATTATTCTTTCCTATCAGGCATTCATTTAAACACTGGGCTTTGCTGCTCGGTGCCGCAATTTGTTTCGACTCCTCTGCATCTTCCCCCTTCCCATCTTCCCCCTTCACATGTTCCGGCTTCACATGTTCCAGTTTCGCATCCTCTGACTTCTCAGAACAGATGTCATTGCCTCCATTTTCGACCGTCTCCAGCTTGGTGGACATTGAACGTCGCACGTTGGTGGCTGGGTGTATCTACATTCCTCCCTGCAACGCGAACGCCGACCCCACGAGGCTATAACAACAGTAACAGTGCTTATCAGATGTAGAAGACTGGATGTACCTATGCACGATGAATAGTGCATGGACCTTTCAGGAAGTTGAAACGGGGTCCTCTCATACAGGTGACAACTTGTACACGTGATACGTTGAGGAAGCAATCTATGTTCTTGTTTCAGCCTTGCCGGGTGACCTCGCTATCCTGGGTGGCCTGGGAAGTCAACGGCTGTGATCTCGTGCATGCTGCATATCGGCACCACTACATGACAACACTGGCAGCAGACGCGCTACAGCAACAGTGACATAAACTTCGAGCTACAATCAATTACGTCCCTGTATCCTTTCCCCGTGGCCAGAGAGCATAGCTGATGGTGAACGAAACGAGAGCATGGCGCAGCCGTTTTCTCCTTGCAGGACAGGCTCCTCGTGCTATCAAGGTATAAACTTTCGATTTTAAGAAGCTTCCTTCTTTCTGTTTGTGAATGGCGGTGAATTCAAGGGCTGCATTGAGCACAATCACACCGCAGTTGATTCGTGCTTCCATCTGCACCACATGCAGTCCTTTGTCACCTTATCAAATCAGGCATCAGGTTTCCATAAGACGTACTCCAGTTCACCCAAGACGCACAGCGTTTTTCAGTGCACGAGGCATGGCTTCTGACAGCGCTGACCCCTCTTCCCAAGACACCATCAGCTTCAGCTCCATGATACCTCCTCTTGATGGTGCGTGCTACTCAGCTTCAGAGAGAAATTCTGTATCCACAGGCCTGTGCCTTCAACTACACTCCTATTGCCTGTTGTACCAAGCAGATCCCAACAGTGAACCCTTCTGGTGGTGTTGAGTATTCACTAGCTGTGCCGTATTGGTCTCAAGTTGACTCACAACAATACTGAAGTGGGACTGTTTCTGCTCATTAACACAAGCACGATACAGGATCAAGCCACAAAGGACAGCATGGAAAGGTGATAGTGATCGGAGGCAGTTCAGCTTACACGGGAGCACCATACTACGCTGCTTTCTCAGCAATGCAAGTTGGAGCAGATTATGGCAATGTGTACTGCACTAAGGATGCTGCACAAGTTATCAAGTCTTATGCACCAGAGCTAGTGGTGTTTCCGTTGATGCAAGAACATGTTGATGACGCCCTCTCGGTGTGAACCGGACTTCTCCTTGTCAATTCAGGACATCGTGGCACTAAATATTCTAGACCTGTTAGATGCAGGAAGAGCTTGAACACAGAAATGCCTGTATCTGTACTGCATTGACAATCAATAGCACAGAAGGAGTCATGCCAACCTTTGTTTACTCAATTCATGCTTTGCCACTTCACGATGCTGGCCAGTCGTGGCCAGCATATGGCAGTCCATACCAGACGCTCCTCAAACACATGCGTATCAAATCAGTGTAGTTTGTGAGGCTCTACGTGTACAGAAACATCTGGTTCTTGCAACTTCATTTCACCTCACTGGCTCTGTTCATGCCATCCAGAGGTTATGATCATTGTAATGTATGGCCATGTATATGGACAAGGTGTGCCCTCGCTCATTCGGTTCATACTATCCAAAAGATTGTATGATCCAGGTTTGCGTTCACCAGAAATTACTGTTGTAAGCATGTGTTCAACATACCATGTTGCACTTGCCAAAATATCACACCTGGATGTGAGGGTAGTGGGGGAATGGCATTTGAGGGCTTGATTGGCTTTCCTGCTTCCATGTGCATGTGCTAATTTCAAATTAGTAATTTGCATTGATTGAATTGGTCGTTTTTTGGTTTCACAGCCTTGGCTTCCTTCAAACTTTCTATTTTTGTGCCCTGTTTTCCGCTCCCATTGATGTAGCTGCTAGGGAAGCACTGTGCTGTAATGAATTGCGCTTCAATGCACAAATTGCTGATAAGAGCTCCCAGTGTATCCATGCCGGTGACCTCAGGGTTGCTTTTAGTACCGTTGCTTTTATCAGCCTGGGCCGAAATAACTAGTTGTTTTTAGCGGACTTCACCCGGGAAAATCTTCGAAATATAACTATTTGTCTATGTACCGGCCCCTAAACAAGGTATTTTTTCGCCGGAATATGCACTTTTCATGCTCCTTAAAAGCAACCCTGGGTGACAATCTTTGGATGCTTGCTGAACAATAATGTTCTGTAGCTGTGGTTTGCCTTTCTTGGAGTGGTGCAGCCATGGAGTGTTGACGGCTCTTCAACTGAAGTGTGTGCCAGGGTTTCGTTTCTGTATGTAGGATCTCGGTGGCGTTCTACTTATTGTCATCATCACATGTCATTCATCATATGGTGAACATTCTATTCGGAACAATTCTGCTGATGCCGTTTCCGTACCACCCAATCCAGACAAACTGCGCCACAGCACAATATCCACCTGCAGCATGCTATGTTGCCTGGGTGTGTCAAGTTCTATTTAGGAATGGCTCCGCATGCATCGTAACCTGGAGATTCATAACTACAATCCACCAAACCACTCCAGTCGAGGTCAATACTGTGCCATCGATCAAGGCAAAGCAATCAGGACGACAACAAACGATTGATCAGAAAGAAATCGACAAGAATAAGCATCAGGTTGCTGTGAGATCAGGGAGCTGTTGCTGTGCAGATCCAAAGCAGTTTTTCATTCTCAGCAGAAGCAGTATCAAGAGCCTCGTGTCTGGTCATTGGCCCTGGCTTAAGCAGAGACCCGTTGATGGTTGCAACGGCTTCTGACATTATGCTCCAAGCTATTAAACAAGTGTTCATTCCCTGGCTTCTTCTATTCGCCCCTCATTCCGTATTGCACCTGATCTGGACATCTGCGTCACCAACATCAACCTTTTTACATTCTGACTGCACTAATCATTACCTGGTAGATGCTTTGAATTCGATCTTTTGTCTTGTTCGGTGGATTCTGACCCTCTCATTGACCTTAAGCCTGCAACATCCAATGCTTGTGGATGCACTTCAACAGACCCTCTGAAAGCTTGTACATGTACAGGGCACCCCAGTGGTGATGGACGCTGATGGAATCGCTGTGGTAGAACGAGAACTCAAACACAACGCAGGCGTACTGGAAGGCGTTTCAAAGGCAGTTATCACACCCAACGCTCCCGAGTTTTGGCGACTGTGTGATGCATGTGGTGTGGACCATGGCAATGTGCAGCCTCATGAGGATAGCGGCCTCGTGCAGGTGGGTTTCTTTCTCTTTGTACAGAACAGAACAGTTTTTTTTTCTGAGTACAGCACAAAGCGGAACAGGCAGCAAATGAGAAAGAACCCAAACAGTGCCTTGCAGTGATCACCAGTGTCGCTTCATTTGTCAGATCACCCAAAAAATAGTCCCAAGTAATCAGGATTATTCTATCCAACTAAGCGACACTGGTGATCAGTGGTGCCTTGTACTCCAGGCTGGTAACACAGCTTTATTTGTATGGAACAAAGCAGAAAACGGGAAACCTCAAACAGCCACAACCATCGGACACAAACTACCACCGCTCCAATCAGCTTGGAAAGCAGCATCATTCTTTCTATACATAACAGTCTCCTGCTTCAACCTTTGTTCTTTTCATTGGTGCAGTTGCAGAAAGGACTGCAGAGAAGTGGTGCAGGATTTTTTCTTGTGTTGCAAGTTGTTTCTGGCTATTTGGATTCTTACCTATGTACAGCCTTTCCGGCATGCAACAGGTTGGACGCAAGGAACATCTACAGTTGCAGTTAGACACATTGAATAGGGATAGTTGAACTGCAGGCGCTTGCGGATGCTCTCAACGGGCCTGTCATTGTGGCCAAGGGTCGTCACGACACGATCTGTAGGCCTGCAGGCAAGCCCATACACAGCTCCAACAGGGGCTCTCCACGAAGATGTGGAGGGCAAGGGGATATTCTATCAGGCACTCTTGGAACTGTGACCTCTTGGGCTGTGAGCTATGCCTGCAACCAGGTACAACTTCCATCTCTGACACCAGCTACTTTCGATTGGCGTCCAGCACCAGTACTCAGGCTGATCCAGGACTTGTCAGCAACTTCTGGATGCAATGTAGTACAAAACGAGCCAGTTATTCGCGTAAGATTGAACTGATCGTCAACTTCTGGCTGCATTATAACCAGAAATGAAGTGCATTCTATACATGCCCTGCTCTTCTGCTTTGTTGTTCCCCTGGTTCGTACCCCAAAGGCTGCCAATCACCCAATCGACGAAATAAACGAAGTTCTGTTTACTGCAGAGGTTACCGGTGGCTGAGTGTGTTGTGGAGGCCGCAGTAAGAGCATGTGATCTCGTGAGATTGGCTCAAGAGTACGCTTTTGAGGATCGAGGCAGATCAATGGTGGCTTCTGATGTCGTGAGATTCCTTCAGCCTGCAGTAGCTAAGAGCTGGCCTTTGTACAGTTGCACAGGTGATGATTGTAAGAAACATGTTTAATCACTTATGCCTCAGATTCTTTGGTGTTGGACTCTGCAGACACAGCTTTAAGATTCTCTGAGATACTCTAATAGATTGAGGATGCAAGCACGCATAAAACCACACACCTTGGAATTCAATTGGTGTCTTTGCATGGAATCACAGATGGTTTCATGGTGTATACGAGTTTGTGGTGCATTGTTGGTTGTACCAAGGCCTGTTGTAAGATGGCTGTGTTGTATGCACCTACAGCCTGTGCAAACGCTTTTGACTTGGACTGTGGCTATCCTGCCTGCTGTTTCTTCGTATGTGAAGTATCACTGCCTTCTTATTGATCTCTAACAGACCGCTGAGATGGAGTCGTCTCACCTGAACCCTGATGCATAAAACCCTAACGCAACTAAAGCGGATGCACCGAGCACCTACACAGAATAAGCGCACCGTAGCAGCACCACGAAACAGAACATCAAAGACGGTCCACGGCAGAGGACAACGGCAGCAGCCACGCAGCTGGTGCGGTGCCTCTTAGAGCAGCCCCCAGTCGTCAAAGACAGGAGAGTCTGCAGCGGGAAACTGCAGCAGGAGGGGGTGAGCCCTGAGGGGGCGCTGGGTGAGAACAGGGGAGTTGCTGAACCGGAGAGTGACCCTGGCACTGCTACGCTACAAGAATAGCCGTATTATATTAGTGAAATGAGCGCTCCCGGTTGAAGAATACGATGATATCCTGGATTGGGCGTTTTCGGTCATAGCACAGAATCTGACAGATACAGAGCAAGAACAGGGGGCGCATGGGGGCGGTGATGCAAAGACTAGGCTCAAGCGGAGGGCTTAAGGGGGCACTCGTGTGGGTTTGCCTTCATCATGCATGTGTGTGTGTGTCTTCAGCATCATCATGCATGACCTGAAGTGCTGGAAATGACTTGATGGCGCTGTTGTGAAAGTTACATTGATAGTAGTACGGCACGATGGCGTCACGATGGCTGTTGTAAATTCGATTAACTGTTAGTGTTCATACATGTTGCTCTTATTTTGGTTCGTGCCCATAAACTGCCTTTTCATCTTGTTAACATTTCGGGCTGTAAACACCGTGCATGTACATCATCCGCTTTTGTCTACATCCACTGTCTATGGTGCGTCCACCCCACCTGTCTCGTCGTCCATTAGTGCAAGTAGAGAAAAAGGGTCGGTTTCAACTGCCCCGCACTCACCATCTAGAGCTACAGCAACACTTCCAAGCTTATTTCTGTAGCTTTCATGACCTGATTCCGTCAGCTGCACCGTCACCTCCTGAGGAATTTGTTTTCCTTTCGCTGGACTCTCATCGTCTTCTGGCAAGAATATATCTAGCTTAGGCAGGTCACAATCGGGCTTGTGAGACGAAAATGAAGCAAGCATACACGCCTCTGTTTTCATCAACACGTTGTTTTCGCCCAACGTGTTGTTCATACTGCTGCGAATTGAATTTGGAACAGCCTCGCTCACATGACAAGATTGTCTGTCGGATCCAGACTGGCTCTGCTTTTCAAAGCTCTGCTCAGCAGCAGAAGTCAATTGCAGCTGCTCTGGAGATTGCTCAGCTGGCCCACGTCTAGGAGGAGGAAGCACTTGCAGTCGATCCGTCCTGTACAGCAGTACAAACATGAACAGCTTCACTACTGCAGTTCGAAAACATCTAGGTGGAGGCAACATCCATCCTGTACTGCGTTCCAAACTTGAGCAGCACCATTCCTGGAGGAAAGTGCTCAACTACACAGTTTGAAGACCTGGTGCAAGCCAAACCTGGCATCAGAGGATCAGAGCTGCCCACATAGCCAGACAGTTGCACCCAAACGAAACCAACAGAACTATTGCAATGCCACAAGTCCATGAATGTCACATAAGTGAACACATCCAAGCGTAGTGTGTAATATATTTATTGTATTCATGTACTTTGGTCCCTGAATAGCTTCGTGAACTATGTTCTCTGACAGTTGCATCTATTTTCCCCAAGGACCCAGTAATCTACACCTGCATGAGATCCAAACGTGCGCAGCAGTTCAGGCTGTCTTGACCAGGGGACGAAGTTCAGTGCAGGGTTTCGTTAACTGTGTGATGCTGTGAATTGGATTGATCTCATGATTCCAGCGGTGTTCCAGGCTTTGTGACAGTACCCCCCTCTGCAGATGTACTTCGACTTGATGCAACCTTAGCTTACTTCTCATGTTGCAAGGCAGTATAGAGAATTGGCCCGTTTGCTGCCACAAATGGCAGGACTTTATGGGCGCAGTTTAGTCAGAGTGTGTGGAGCGTTCCTGAACATGTTCTCTCCCAGCCGCATAGGATGGCAAAACCACTCATTGTCACTCTCATGCATGAAAGCTAGATGCAAGATATCTGTTTGCTGGCTCCTCCCCTCAAACTTGATGGCACCAACAGGTGCAAGCTGGGATCCATCTTTTCGATGTGGTTTGCGCAAATACATCTGGCCGTTATCATCTTGCACTCCTTCTTTCAGGAAGATGGACACCTGAACCAGGAACGTTTCTGCATGTGCCTGTGCAAGGCAACACACTCTTCCTTTCCATAGCATGTACAATACCTCTGTTTTTCGTTTACCTTGACCCTGCAGTCGACAAAGAAGCTGAGAAGCTCAGTCCGAAGCATGTAGACGTGCGCTTCTGTCCATTTGTCACAGTAGTATGTGGCTGTGATCTTGGCTTTGGCGCTCTCCAAAAGGTTCAGTGCGCCAGTTCTTCTCTCTTCGAAAGACTGTTTGCACCGTGAAATCGGCTGTAGAAGCTGAACTACACCATCTAAATGTGCTAATGTACCTGTTATGATGTCCTCTGGACTGTTGCTCGTGCACAGCATGAGTTTGAAGCCACCACACATCAGATCGAACAGGCGCTCCATGCTGCAAACATGACCAACTGTGGCTGCAATTAGGAGATGAATTTCAATCTATGTAGAGAGCGTCCTGTACCTTGCATTGCTGAGGGTCATCATGCTGCTGTGCGCGAAGTGAGCGAATGTGGCATAAACACTCGGTAGAGGCGCCATGTTCTTGGGTAAGAACATGGAATTCACCCACGATTCCTCGAACATGCCATCAATCATATCTGCAAGGATCGCAAGGACACGTTCTGCAGTAGCTGATTGAGACTTCAGCCTCTCGTCGATCACAAATAGCATCTGACTTGTCAAGTTCAGTAACAGCAGAGGGTTGGCTAACTGAGCCATGCCTCATTCAACACTATACAGCTTCGTTCGCGGTTTCTACAGTGGCTGCTGCGCCCTGAGCTCACCAATGGTTCCACGCCCCAACAACTTAACAGCCGCTGGACTGGAGACAGCGAGAGATAGTTCGTATAAAGCAAGAGGCGTAGGTGATGATGCACGAGTTACTAGTATCTTGAATCAGGAACAAAGCCGAGGCAGTTGTGCAGTACTTTGGGTATGCAATGCTCCAAATGATTCCGAGGTTTGGAGGACTTTTCTGCAAGGGACCGACAACCGTCTCACTACGCAGCCCAATCATCCATTACTCTCTGCAGGCCTCTCTGCGCAGATCTGCAGTTTGCTATTCTGCGAGAAAATCAGAAAATGAAGTGTACCTGTGGCCATGATACTGGATTTACGAATATTTGTGTATCTGCAAAGGCCTGTATTGCGGTCTACAACGCTTGAAAGATGGGTGAGAGCCTGCTGATCACACAGCTTCTTTCAGGGGCACAAATCCTAAACCCAGGCACCGCCAGGGTCCAAGTGGCGGGTGGGTGGGAATCCACAAGCACCGAGTATCGGTCTACTCAGACCCCTTCTAGGCAGAAACCATCTGCGTGGAGTATGATAGCACTATAATTCTATTTGTGCCGAACTATTGTTTTTCTGCTGAGTACGTGGTGATTATCACCAGTGCTCGACGAGCACTGCTCGTCATGTATGTGCGCTCCAACATGTTTTTGTTTTCTTTTTCTTTTTTCAGGAAAACTCCAAGCTCTGCATCCTAACACGGTCATGTGAATGCAGTGGTTGTCACAGCGTAACGTTGAGCATTCATCAGCACAGAACAGTGCACACCATTCAGTTTTCTGTCTCTCGAGCTACCCACCCGTGCATACTCCTTGAAACAACGGCGGAGCACTTCCATTACCATGGGTAGGTTAGGCCACTGAGCTAGGGACAGACGGTCGACTGCAGTCAGGCATCTGTGGAGCATGCCGCACAGGCTTCCTAGTGCCTTCTGCTGCCCGATTTGTGCTGCTTTTGCCAGGCGCCGGCTTCACTGCAGTCACATTGTTGGGGATGAAGTTCGCGCAAGGCAGCGCTCAAATTTCAGCCCCAAGGGGCCAGCTATCTCTAGAGATACAGCCTCGCCTCTGGTTCAATCCAGATGCATGCATGTAATAGCTGCAGCGTTGTGTTCATTGGTCTCATTGAAGTGTTGCATTGCTGAGACCATGCATTGCTGAGACGCGTGGAGGCATTAACCGTGTACGGCCGTGGTTGACCACACCGTCCTGACACCTGTTACATCACTGCACTCACCACATGGGCCACACAAGCATCGGCATCCACATTCAGGGACATCTTTGGGTGGAGCACCCACCTGCTCAGCTGTTCCTGCCCGGTCTGCATGCGATCCCACGTGGGAGTTTCAGGTCCCTTGTGAACCTTCGTGGTCGCCACACCGTCACTAGCAGTCCATGCAGGTGTGGCCAGGCATGTTGGGTGTTGCTCTCGTCCTTGAGAACCATGGTACACCAGACCAATGGCTAGGTGTCCGAAAACGATTATGATGGTTTTCAGTCTCATCTAATCTCATTTGTCCGTTAACGGGTGCAGGCTCCATACATCGACGCATGCACGCTTTCGAGGCGCGGGACAATGCTAGCACTATGCACCTACAGCACAGCTCACTTGACACCTGCATTCTAAGAGCTGTGACCTGCATCTTTACCCAGACCCGAAGATCTGTAATTGTTTCTGAACTACTCAGCAGGTGTCCAGGACTGGAATTTGTCTTTGCAATACATTTTCCCGGGTCTGTTGTAACAGAGGTTGGAAGAAATAGATGCAGGCTTGATCTCAGTGCGCTGTTGCCGTCGTCCGTTGCCACGGCTTGAAGCACAGTGCTGGCTGAAGACATGGAGCAAACATGGCCACATCAGACTTCAACGGCTCTGTCCAGCTTTTCCAAACGAGTCGTTCAATCTGGCACGTATGACATGCCAGACCTTCAGGTACGCATTGCTGCTGGGTTTATCGCACTGATTGTGGAGCAGAACCACGGACTTTACATATGCAGCTGCGTATGAGCAAGAAAATAGCACAGCTTACTGCTGTGATCCATCAGTTGCATACAAAGTCTGAAGACCATGAAATGGACCTTCAAGACATGTCGGTGGCGTATGAGACAGAAATCGAGCAGATGCTCAGTGATGCAGCATCCAAAATCAACACATTCAAGAACCAGTTGGAAGGGGTTAGAGATGACACACGCTTCAAAGAAGCAGTAAAGAAGGTCGAGGAGCGCTACAGGAATGAAAAACAGGTGCACAGATGCCGCAGCTGCCCCGCGTTGTGTGATCAGTCAGTGTCTTCATACCGAAGAAAACTCTCCACACAGTCCATGCTGTTCAGGATTGTTTAGCGGAAATTTCCAGCTATAAGCAGAGAATGGAAGAGAGGGAAATTGCGATCCAGAATGCTGCAAAAAAACAGATGATGGAGATGGAGTCTCACTTTGACGGCTTGGGAAAGAAGCTGGATGGTGCTGCGGAGGAGCTTGCTCAGGTGAAACAGCAGTCAACTGAGCACGAGACGCAGGTGAGGAAGCAAATAGCAAAGGTACGCTATACATGGAGCTATCTGGTATCCTGCCTTTTCAATCATGCCGCTTGTTGTCGAAAGAAGCTACAGTTCGAGATTCTATTCCACATTGTTGCCAAGGGAGTTCAAGAACGCACAACACAAGACAAAATCAAGAACTGCAGTAGATCAAACAAATCATCGTCACCGTCTGCAAATGCCTTTCCCACACAGATATGAAGTACATTAGTTGACAGCTAGGTTCTGAGTTTACGGAGATATCTGAGTCTGCCTATGAAGTGTTCATGACCCGCCCCCTCCCTCTTAACACATGATTGGGGCAGAAGGGTGTCAGAAGATCAGTGCCACAACTATCAATGTTGTGCGTCAATATAGGTGTCATTTAGGCGGTGCTCTACACGCAGGATTGTTCTATCAGACAGCTAAAAATGCTCCTGACAAGTCCTCAATGTCTCTGTATAAGGGTACCTTGCTGTAGAGTGCTGTATTCAGGCCAAGGAAGAGACTGAAGAGGCTATCCAGGCGGGAAACCACCGCTACAACTCCATGCTTCACGACAACATGAACAAGCAGGATGACCTGAACCGGATGATAGACTCCTTGAAGTTAGATATTGCTGCAAAAGCAGCTGAGGCCCGTGACCTGGAAACGAAAATGAGTCTTCAGTGCAAGGACTCAGAGGAAGCACGCTGTCGGCAGCTTAAAGCCTGGGAAGAGGAACGGGGTGCTGCTGCAAAGCAAAGAGATCAGGTGCACTGCCACAAACTGTTCTTTTGGGTACTTCTGATACACCGTCTAGATCAAGGCATAGCATGTGATGGTATAGGTGTGACATGCGATTGAACATTTGTTTTCTTTGATACATTTTTGGGTGCGATGTTTGACTCTTGGATATTTGCGTTCCTTTCCACTCTCAGATTGGAACGGATACCATCTTCCAAGGCGTAGTTTGCCATGTTCATTCTGCTGCATATCGGTCAAGGGAACCAGCAGCCATTGCTGGGCGGCAATGCTCCTTCACATGCTGTTGGTCATAGCGTGTGCCTGTCACATTGCCATACATTTGATGCCCCACTTGTCCCTTGCCTGCAGCCATCACACGATTCTGTCTGTGCAAATGTATTTGTAAATGGCAATGTATTGCAAATGTGCTTGCGGCTGTCATGCTCATGTCGGTGGTCCTTGCCCTCACACAGCCCAAGAATCCAGCTACTCGCAAATCTTGTGCAACCAATGCAGCTCTGGCACACAGGAGGAGAAGATGTGGCATGATCGTCTGCAAGACAGCACAAAACAAGCAGAGGAGCACAGGATGGCGACTCTCGCCGCCAATCGTAGGCTCGGATCAGTGCAAGCAGAGTTAATTGAGGTCCAAGACAAGCTCTCAGCTGAGACGCTGCGCTCCCAGCAGCTATCTGCTGCAGTTGCTGACTCTCAGAAGCAGCTCCAGAGCATGACTAGTGCTCGCGATGACAAGGAACAGGCGCTTCAGCAGCAGCACAGTGTAAGTGCAGACCTTCGTCAACAGCTGACAGAGAGTGAGAGCAAGCATGCTAACGCCCTGAAATCTGCTGGAGATGAGGGCTCCAAGCTGGCCACCCAGGTACCATTCCTTACTGCAACCATGCCTGATGCTCTTGGTTCACTGCTCTGCTTATGTTTCTGCGTGTTTTGAGTGAATATACTGCACAATTCGGTACCATTTGAGTGGCGACGTATGTTTGTGCCCTTTCGTTGCTTTAGGCTTGTGGGTAATATATCCGAATATACTCGGAGAATATGCATTTCTCATCGCCAAGCCCAGTACGAAGAATGTTCGGGAAGGTACAGGAGGCTGACAGCCTTGTAGCTCATATATGTGGTAATGGTTATGCACTTTTCGGAGCACCATTCTGATGTAGCGCCCCTGTTTCCCGTCCCTGGATGTCCGTTCTTTGTTTCCAAGTGCTGCGTTTTTAGGCAGCGCAATTCACTGAGCAAGTCTCTATCCCTTACATCAAGTTGCCTGCTCAGATATGAAGTACAGCTTGAAACGCTGCATGGTGTTTGTGAATGCAGATTCAACAGCTCACAGAAGATCTTATGAAAGCTCGCACAGCAACCAAGGATGCAGAGCAGGCGACCGTGAAGGCCCTGCAGCAGCTCCAGAAGACCTCTGGTGCGCTTGAGAGCCGTTCGAGTGAGCTGCAGGACACTCAGGAGCAGGTCAAACAGCTACAGGTGATGCCCTGGTCCTGCTCCAGTGATCTGCATGTACCCATCCCCGTACGATCCGAAAGGACGTCAATGGGCAACAACCGAACATCTACACGCAAAAAGCATGAAACACCACCACTTCACATTGTGTAGACACACCAGGGATTGTGATACACCAGTAATTGTGTCATGTTAGGCTCCTTTCAAAATATCAAGCTGTGTGGCGCACAGAAACAGAAATGGCTCGTTTTGCTGAGCTTGCAGAGCTTTCCAATCTCCATGTGCGTTTAGAGACTATCATATGACAAAGGCCAGACAATATCTGTCTTGACAGTATCTGGTGTACCTGATGGTGTTCGAATCATCATCATGTATGCATCCTGAACATCGCTTGCGAACTGACTGTGCCAGTATTGTGGCTCTGCACACATTCGGTGCGAAGTCTTGCCTGAGAACTTCTCGTCGAGAACTGTTGACTCCACACTGCATACATACTTGAGGTGGCGAACTGCAGGCCGCATTGAGCTCAGAGGTGGCAGGCCGTAGCGCAGACAAGACAGCAGCCCACTCAGCTCTGCAGCAACAGATTGCGGCAAAGGACAGAGATCTCACACGAGCAGCCGAGCAGGTTGCAGCAGCCGAGGAAAAGTCGCGGAGCCTGCAAGAGGCTGGCAAGAAGCACAGTGCTCAGGCACAGGCTGCTTTGCTTGAAGAGTCTGCAGAGCGCTTGTCCCAAGCTCAAACTGCGCACTCTGAACAGCTCAGTAAGCTGCAGAGGGAGCATGAGAAGACACTTGAAGAGCGAGCTGCGAAGCAGAAGGTGGAGGTGGAAGCACTGCAGAAAGTGCATGCGCAGGTTTGCTGTTGCTTGTACTGGCTCTGTGCACAGCAGCCTCTGTTCTATCCAGTCACCCACCTGTCTCCATCAACAACTGCAGAACAAGTTGGGCAAGGAGCGTGTTGCAGCGCCTGCACAAGCTTCTTGTCCTCTCATTGAAGTTAGGGCTTATTTTGATGGCTGGGTTTGAATATCGTGCTTAGTATTGGCGTGGTGTGCTTATTACTGGGGTGTATTCTTGTATAGTTCAGTATTGAGCTTAGTGGATTATTCTTGATGGCTCAGTTGGAGTAGGCGAACGAATTGCATGAATTCCACCACTGTGGCGCTAAGTCCAAAGCTCAAACTGAGTATGGCATAGTCTCCAAATAATTCATTTCATTTATTAGGCGCTGTTGCTTAGTTTGAGTAGGCACTATCTCTTGCCTGCAGGAGCTTGCACGTGCAGCCGAAGCTGCAGATGGCACGTTACTGGGACATATGGACACGGCTGCGAAGGACCTGCAGGCTGCAGAAGCTTCCTGGGCCGCCAAAGCTTCAGACCTGCAAGAGCAAGCGACTCAGCTGCAGAGTAGAGCCAAGGAGCTGGAGAGTGAGTGTGACATGCTGCGACAGAAGCAGGAAGCTGAAGATTCTGTGACTGCAAGAAAACTGAAAGATGCTGAGGTGCTGAGATTTGGGCTGCTTCCCACTCATTCCCACTATGTTCTTGTGAACCGTACATAACAGTAACATTAGGCCCTGGTGTTTTGATGCTGACGCTTTGCGCCCCTGCGGGTAGGTACAGAAAAGTGCATTCTTTCTCAGAGCATTTTTTGTATGACACGCTCATGAGGACATATGAGTGCTGAAATATCAGATACTTGCACAACCAACACATGCATAGAGAATGTATCTACATATGGTAAATGTTCGCACTTAGTATTTGGGTGCTTGGTGGGTTCATGTGGCTTGACAAATATTGGAGCGCGTGGCTATGGGAGAACCAGCTGAACGACAGCTCAGTTCACCAGTGCATCCACAGCACACTGAATAGGGTATGTACTTGGTATCTTCTGGTGGTTTGTGATGCACTGTGACCTCGAGATGATCCATTTCACTGCGTTTATGCACGAAGATTATTTTCTGTTCCAGCATTCTTAGAGCAATCATTTAACGGGGCGCAAAGCGTCAACATGAGAACACTAGGACCTTTCCTTAAAGACCGTACTGTAGTACAGCTCTGTGTTCTGTACTGTACCTGATGCTCTGTTTCCACTTGTGTGTCGTGCAACAAGAAAATAAGACCAGTACCTTGGTAGAAAGCCGAATAGCGAGAACCGATGCGAGGAAAGTACATAGCAATGCACAAGCCGAGGTATGCTTTCATTGCACAAAATTCTTCTACTTCTCCATCCACAACCCATTCTCTTTTTGATGGGAGATGTGCAGAAGTACCAATGGCGATTTTCAATAACTGCAGAACCGTTATCAGATTGTCAGGTTGTCAGATTTTACATCGAGGTCTGTTTGTGTCCTTCCCTTCCTGCACCTTGCAATCCGTCACGTCGCTGTCATAGAAAGCCTCTGCATCATCACCTGAGATTCGGTGTTCCTGTCCAGGGAAAGAACATAGAACTCCAGGAGGAGGTGAATAGCCTTCAGCATCAAAACGCTGAGCTGCAGAAGAGGCTGCAAGACTTGGCCGCTGAGAACGTGCGGCTGGAAGACACCTGTGCAAGGGCACAGTCAGAGGCGACCATGGAAGAAGACTCCTTGCGTGAAACCATCAGCGACTTGACTCAGATCAGAGAGAAGGAGAAGCAGGAGGTACATGACAGAGCTCCTTTTGCACAACTATTGTGTGAGCACATTGTGTGAGCACATTGTGTTTTCCATTGAAACCACGCGAGGATGCTCTAGTTCAGTAATCCGTTTAACTTTAAGCAGCATAATATGCCATTGAAGCCTTCTGTAGACGTTCTATTTCAGTTATCTGTGTCCGTGTCCTTTGTTTGAATGCTTTGGATGCATCCTACGTGTTGCATCATGTATATGTTTTTTTTAGTCCTTGGATAAATCCTGTGTTTTTCTTCATACATCTTTGGATCATTTGGTTCTGTCCAATTGCTGGAGCCTCAGGAAGTTTGCTTGTTGAAGTACAAAGTCATCCTGAACATTTTTGGTCTTGGCCTGCGTCTTTCCACTCCTTCACTGTTATCAATTCTATGTCAATAGCTTCTCTCTACATTCTTCACCATACAGGCATGCGCAATGATGTCTGCGATGACATATTCAATGACATATGCAGCGACCCATGCCCTGCCATGTGCAATCTTGTATGCAATGACATCTGCAATGAAACATGCAGGCCCAGCAGCTCCTGGACAATCAGCGGTCCGAGCTCGAATCCCACTGGAAGTGCAGAATGGACCAAGCAGTCTCAGACGCCCTGTCAGCAGCTGACAGGGCCCATCAGCACAGCCTGAACGCACAAGAGAGCGGCTTACAGGCGACGCTGCAACAGAAACACGAGGCTTCTGTTAATGAGTTGAAGGAACTGTGCGCAGCCTCACATTGTATTGATATTCGCTTCCCTGCGATTATGTTGCCCATATTGTAGACGTTGAAACCGATACCTGATACGCACTTCAGCATTAAGCTGCTGCTCTTGCTTATTTGACTGCTTGTATTGGATGCTTCACTCACTGGAATTGCCTCCTATGTAACCACACTTCTCCTTTATTTCCAGCCATCAATGGCTCACAGCTTCATGGGATACATACATCTTTTTCAATCTCCTTTTTCAGCTTCTCAGAGTCAGCTGCCTGCACACCATGCTCTCCACAGCAACAGCACGGTTCGCTTCACAGCACCATTTTCAGCACACCATCTTTTTGTGCACAGCACCATTGCAACTCCACCATGCGCTCACAGGCACTCTGAAGAGCTAAAGAACCTTCAAGAGGCTCTTGATCAACATCATCAACATGCGATGATCGCCCTACAGCAGAAACTGGATTCACAGCTCCTGGATGTGAAGTCCAGTGCACAGCAGGACCTTCAAGCAGCCAGACAGTGCTCTGAAAGCGCCAATCAGGAGCTCCGGGAGGCTGCTGCACGCGATGTTGCAGCCGCTGAGCAGCAGCATGCAGAGCAGGTTGCTGTGAGGCAGAAGGCGCACGACCAAGAGCTGCGTGAGCTGCGGGAGCAGCATGTAAATGCAATGGAGCGCCTCGAAAGCCAGAGCCGGAAAGCTGGAATTGAAGCAGCACAGGTGCTGCTAAAGGAAAAGCAATGTGCAGCTAATGATATCAAGAAGCTTCAGGTGCATCATGTACTATCACCACTACATGCAAGCACTAACACCAGCAATAGCAGCACTACCACCACTAACAACACTACCAGTGACAGCTGAGGTATCCATTCTATGACAGCTGTGGTGCCCATGAGGTCCACCATCACCACATCCATCACTGGGCGTTAGCTGCGGTTTCCCTGTGTCTGCATATGCCCGGTATGCCCGGTGTGCTTATGTGTTTGTACTCAATCAACCCGTAAACCTGTGATGTTGTCGCTGTTGTGCAGTCCAGTTTCTAGATCAGTTACTTGGGGAGCTATCCCACCTTGCACCTGCCATCTTGGATCTAGGTAATCAATTCTGAGACCAGCTTGTTTCTCACCCGCACATGTTCTTGCACAGCTGGACGCTCTTAGTTTCTGACCTTGATCGCCTTGGTCTGATGGATCATGGTCAGCAGCTGGGGATCTTGATCACACTTGATAGAGCAACTGATATTTGTTGGATATATTCTTGGGACTGATGAAGCAATTTAATATTCCTGACACTGCTGCAGGACGCACAACGGGAGGCGGAATCGGCTGCAAAGCTTACACAAACCGGGCTTAAACGGAAGCTGGACCAAACACAAGAGAAGTTAGAACAAGCAGTTACAGAGAGGGACAAATTGGCCTCTGATCTTGCTGCTTTAGAAACTGCTCTGGCAAAGAAGGTCCTGGAACTGCAGAACACCATGGATGATACGAAAGTGAGACACGAACACGAGATCTCAAGCTTGAAGAGCAAGCATGTGAGAGAGACAGAGGCAGCTGAGACTACACATTGCCGCAGAATTGCAGCACTCAAGGTGAGTTGAATCATCAGTCCTTGGATATCCATGTGCTGTGGGATTACCTTTATGAAACCATCGCCGCAGAATCTGTCGCATTAGCTGCGCTCTGTGCACTTCTGCAAAGCTGTTGCAAACTTGGTGCGTGGAGAGTCTCACTCTCACTATCTCACTTTCACTATGGGGTGAGCAAGAGGTTCCTGTTCGGGGAACTTGGGAACTTTTGGCGTGGGAACTGTTGGCGTGTTGTGGCCCCCCCCGCTTGGACTTCTTTGCTGCAAATCAGAGCGCATCAAACGTGTTGATTGTTTTGATTTCAAGTATCCAGGTTGTCAGCGAAGCCAGACTGTTTATACTCAACTCTGTGGCTACATGACCATCACAGCGATTGGAACAGATGACCTGAATGGGCCCTTGGAACGGCGTGAGTGGATATCCCATGTCTCCACAGGATCATAGGAAATAGCAAGATGGGACGGCTCGGTAACACAAGACTTTGATTGTTGCGGAATAGCTCTTTCCTCTCTCAGCTGCCATCATAGGCGGCAATGGAATTCGAGCTGAAACCCTGAAGGCAGAACTGGACTAAAGCCTAGTTTGTCCCATCTTAGCTTGTTGTATCTTAGAGACAAACAAAAAGAGATGCTCCAAGGCGAAGTGAATGCTGGCGTGAACACTGGAGGATGTGCAGGCGACGCTGGAGGATGTCACAGCAGAATCGGAGGAGAAGTATGACAACCTGTCGCAGGCTTATGGAGAACTGAAGCTAGCATGGGACAACAGGGGAGCACGGGAGCAGGATGTTGAAAGAATCAATGGTCTCCTACAGATGGTCCAAGAACGGGATCAGCAAATTGAAGCCTTTGACAGGAGATACAATGAGCTTCGAAACGTATGTTCCACAACTATGTGTCGCTCTCGTAAATTCTGGCGAAGCACAGGGGAACCAGGATTGTGTGAGTCAGTAAGCAACTGTGGGTTGCCAAGGGCACATACAGATTCCTGACTGCAAGAACTTTGGCTGTGCCTGGAGTAATTGATATTCGTACACCAGAATCGCTTGCAAAGCATCATGTGAGATGTACTGCAGGAGATGTTGCTCCGGGAGGACAACTACAATAATCATTTTGCGAATGGTGGCTTGGGAAAGCAAGTGCTCGGTGTGGATCGCGCTTTATCAAGTGGGAACGACGTAGCAAGCTGGATGCTCAGGAAAAACAGCAGCTTCAAGCAGCGTAGTAGTTCAAGTGCAAGGCCAGGGGCTGGACCGAGGGCAAGTATAGATTGAACAAATCGTGAGTTGCAGTACAGGATGCCCTCTCATGCCTTTCCGGCTTGTAAACCACATGATCCATGATGTGATATTAACAAGTTAGTAACTTGAAGTTACTCAAAGTCAGAATCCTCATCTTCATCAGTTTTTGTCAAGTGCTCTCCTTTCCTGATGCCCGACTGCTTGGCTGGTTGCTGTGCTCTGACGCCCTCATCGGGCTGAATCACAGCTGCAGCTGCTAATCGGTTCGACAGGACCTCTGTTGTGAAATCATCTCTCCCTCCCAAATCATCGAGTCCTACGACGTAGTCTATCACCTTTTCATTCTTTATCAGAGCTAATGTTGGAAGCATCCATATCTTTAGCTTCTCTGTAAGGTATGGACTCTTCTCAGCATCAATCTGCAAATGCACGCTTACCAGTCATATTTCAGAATCAGCTGGGAAAACAATCGGCAGGATGTGATGGTTCACCTTTGCGAACTTGCACTCCATATGCTTCTTGCACAAGATTCCCAAGTGCTTGTCCATGACCTTGCAAGGCCAGTTGTTTCTGTAGAAGTGGCAGACCATGCTCTCTTCCCCCTTCATGGACTCGAAGAACTCCTTCTCATGCTGCAGGTCAACATACTCGCCATGTCCCTGTCGTTTCCATTGCTCTTTCTTTTCTTTCTGCTTCTTCATTTGCTGCACACACCAGGGCCTCTCTGATCTGGTGACAGGCACAACCTGCTGCAAAAGGCCGTCACAGAGTGCCGTGAATACCTGGAGCCTGCGTCTACGCAGTTGTTCCACCTCGTCCTCCCCAAGATTGTCCATCTGGTGAATTTGTGCATCTATCTGATCTTCAAGCTGTTGTGCAGCATGGAGCACAGCTTGCTCCATGATAGCCTGCTCCATGATATAAAAGCTCTATCCTCTTTGAACGAACTATTTGTAGCACCAGGTCACCGTCAGAGCAGCGGGTTGAGATCACCACTCTCGATCACGATAACCAGGCTGCTACAATGCGCGATCCCAGGCAGCGGTCAACATTTACTACGTTTACTGCGAGAACGTGCGCTGTACTGTTGGGGACGACGCGACTGTGCAGTGCAGCAGGCCCGCAAGCTGGGAAGGTGTTTTGAAACGGACTCCAGTGAGTGTGCCGAGCATGCACAGCTGTGTACTCTACCAATATAATAAGCAGGATGATCCTCCAATTGCAACCGAACGCGCCAGTATGTTTTGTTCAGGCCTGTTCTCTGAACGGTGCATGAATTCACCGAAACAGATGGAAGGTGTACACGCGTTGCAACGAGCTGGAAAAAACACCAGCGGCCAAGAAATTATCCTCGACTGGTTGAGGTGTCTAGCATCACTGCATGTGCATCTCTGTACAGTGTTACCGCCTGCTTGTGTGCGCATCTGAACTTCCTCTCAACGATTGTGCACAGTACAGTGGCATAGACCCAACACTTCAGGATCGCTTTGCCCAACATATTACTGCAGTCAGGGATGGGTCATATGGATTCGTATCCGGATAGAGAACGCAGCCTGGCATACTGCTCTGAGGAGTTCATTACAGTACATTTTGCCTGTTATTCGGTGCTGCTCCCCTAGTATCACCTTTCCCCCCTGTAAACACATAAAGCACCACACACGAAACACTAGCAATCTGTGCTCTGAACAGATGGCCTGTCTGTCTGTCAGCAACGTCCCAGGCCCACAGATGACATGCGAGGAGTTCAGCCCTGTATCTGTCTTGAAAATGGTGAGTGATTCATTGCTTTGGACGACGAATTGTGAGTCTGACTGGTGTGTTAGAGAGAGTGATTGTCCGCTCTGCCAAAGTGAATGGCCTGCTCACTTTCCAGCGCCCCACTCCAAACGCTTTCAACGACCCTCTCTCGCTAAGCTCTTCGCTGCCAATGAGCAAATATAACAAGAGTGATATCCTGACTGAAATCGGGCTGTGAAATGTTCTGTCCCGCACTGTGAGCAGTTCCGAGGCCAAACCATCCTGTCATGGCATGGTTCAACCACCTTTTGTTTATCTCTCCTTTCCGTTTATTGAACTTGAGAGTGTATTGCTATGTGTATATGCACCCTCTGTTAATACTCAGATTTCACCACCTGTTAACACATTGCTATCGCGTTTTCACCAAGACTGCTGAAGACGACTTTCCGGATGGTGCTGTTGTGCCATTCGAGTGAAGGGGTATTGCTTTTGCCCTTGTGGCTTGTGTTAACGATGTAAAGACGCCACAAAATCACTACATGATCTGCTTGTAATGTGGGCCGTCCTCTTGTTCCTGTGCCGTTGCCTTTTTTCAATTCCAGCTTGTCACCAGAACGAGGGCTAAGGATGATAGAGCCACATAACACGTATGCATTTTTAGCAAGACGTCGTCTCTCAAACTCAGGAGTATGTTACAAGCCTTGAAGGCAATGAATGGGCAAGATTCAAAGCAGCAGACCCAAATCATCTTGTACAGTGGAGAAGCTCTTTACACGCTGATATAATCTTGTACTCTGAAGATTCTCTCTTCTGGCGTTGATCTTGCACACTGTGTATGAAGCCACTGAAAATACACTTTTGCCTCAAAATTCTCCAAAAAAACCCCAATAAACCAATTTACTAAATCCAAAACTCCAAGTTGCTTTTCAACAAGCCAGGTACAGTGTGCCAAAGTGATAAGAGAAAATGGCCCTTGGGGAATGTACAACTGCTGTACCGCACGGCATGATCGTGGCGTGCAGTGTGCCACAGCTTGGTACCCTTGCGCAGGGTTGTTCCAGATAAGTTCGGAGTATTTTCAGGCTGTCATAGAACAATCTTCACAGGCCAGAACAGCAGTAGTCGCATGCGCGGAGACAAGATCTCCGCCTGTTGCCACATGCACAGTGCTGTTCGGGGCACAAGGCGGGTGGTGCACCAAAGTGGCGCTTGTTGCCACTACCGCCTTTGGAGAACCTTCTGTGGTGCACAGTGCACAGTGACTCTGATGAGGGCCTCTCCTTAGTGCTCTTGAGTGTTCTCTGTCACGTGCCAAAAAGGCAGCAAACTGCCAAAAAGAACCCAAAAAAACGCCAGAAATGTATCTTGAGTGCTCTATACACAACTCTCAGCACACTGCCAACGCGCAGCAGCATGCCCCGAACGCCTCGACGCCTCCAAGCAGTGCTGTGGGGTCGATCTGTAGCCCCCGTCCCGCCGAACAACCTGTTCCGGGACTCGGTTGTGATAACCCTAGGGTTCTAGATCAACGATAGATCACGAGCTGCAGGCTGCTGCTGGCGGCTGTTTCAAGGACGCTGACGCCGCCGGAGTAGCCGATCTCTTTGGCATTGAGGTACAGCATCTGCAGGCCGGTGAGTGCGGACAGATGCTTGGCAAGCTCCTTGGCCCCTTCCTCTCCCACATTGTTGCACAGCAGCCGGAGCACCTACATGACCATGAAGGGACAGGTTAGACTGGTGGTAAAACTTAGAACTTAGACTGGTGCTGAAGCATACAGCTTGGACTGGTGGTAAAGCTTAGAATGTTGATGGCGACACCCAGTAGAATTAGAATGGCAGACAATACACACATGATGTTCCTGCTGGTGCTGCTGCTTGAGTAGGCATCGACAGTGAATGAGGCGAGAAGCCCCAGTTAGGAGCAACTGTTTTCCACATGGCATGCAGAGAGCAGCACTTCTCTGTAGCGAACTCTGATTGAGTGGTGCAGCGGCATCACTTGAAGGTTTAAATCGGCACCCGTTACAGGTTGAAAGTTCTCAGACGAAAAAGAATTCGAATGCCAACACACCTCCTTGACGCAATGACCGAAACAGCGGCGACATACTGCAGCCAAAAAGCACAGATAATACAAATAAACTAAATTATTCGTGGACGTAGATTCCATGTTCGGGGAGATATAGATTCTACATCGTGTGCAGCGCACAAATGACTGTACTCTCCCTGCACATAGAAACTGGCCAGGTAGTGAATAGGCATGAACCCAAGTAGCCACAAAATACCCAACAGTTCACTCGAACCGGCATCATCACGAAAGTCTTTCCCAGCATGACTGTGCTCTAATCTGTTTGTTTAGCGAATCGGGAACCGCGCCATACCCAAGACGGGCATTCGGCCTCATGGCTAAAGCGCTAGGGGGGAAACGAAGCTGACCTGCAGAGCGGGCATGCGAGGCAGCACGCGCGAGATGGCCGCCACCCCCTCCGAACCGATCGAGTTGGCGTCCAGGTTCAGCTTCTGAAGGCGTGCCATTCTTGCAAGGCAGGTGCTGAGCGACAGTGCGCCGCTGGGGCCGATGTCGTTCGCGGCGAGATCCAACACCTGTAGTGCGGAGAAGGAGGAGAGATCCGGTGCGAGTGCGTGCGCGCCTGCGCTGCCCATGCTGTTCGCTGAGAGGTCCAGCGTCTGCATAAGACAATATGCATAAGACAATATTCATAAGACGACGATATAAATAAGACAATATGCATAAGACGACAATATGAATAAGACAATATGAATAAGACATTATGAATAAGACAATATTCGAGCGGTTTGTCATCACCAAGAGAGAGAACAAGAGAATGATTTTAATCACCCAACAACAATCGTATAATAACCTCGTCATTTTCTTTTCTTTTTAAAAGAAAGGAAAGTGACGAGGCCGCGTTACGAACCGGAAAGGTAGTGAATGTTAAATCTGATGAGAATTCCATCGATCTTTTCTGTGTTTTCTGTATTGATTGAGTATCCAGTTGGTTTTGGCCGAGGCGCTCTGCAACTGCACCGCATGCTCCTCCGTCTGACTGCCTGCCGCTGTTGCGCCCCTGTAGCCACCACCGCGGGCCACCCTTTCACAGCCTCGACCGCCCCCACCACCCTCACATACCACAGCCAATGGAAGTTAAAGTCGTGGTTGCAGAGAAACTGCATGCTCATGCATGCTCATGCAGAGGCGCTGATGCTGTAGAAGGCCATCCTGCTTCCCAACATGAAAGCTTCCCTTGTTTTCTTCCAAGCGTGGGTGTTGTTTTTTCCAAAGTCAGGCGGCAGCAAAGCGAGGAACGTGCGAGGAACACCGATGTTGCTGTGTGCATGCATACATGGGGGGCATGAGCACCCGTGCCACTCAGTCCTGAGATTGTGAGGCTGTTCCATTCATGCGGTTGTTCCATGCATGCGTGCGTTCCAGAGCTGCGATTGTTTCAGGGACAATCTCGTTGTATGAGTACACACAACAAATTTGGCTCCACATTCAAACTCCGCATGCATGCATGACTAAACCTATCTACAGAGGTGAGTGATCCTCCCTCTGCAAGGTCTCAGCGCAATTCACTCTGTGTGGCCCTCATCTGCGCCAGTGTTCATGCCCATATAGTACCTTTCCGGTTTGTAAAGAGTATGGCTGATGTATCTGTCACCTCTAACAGATGTGCGTACACCTTGCAAGCTTGTGAGGTGTATATTATCCAGGTTCCAAACGTTCTGGGTGGCCTTGTGTTTGCGACACCTTAGAACCAGCCAGACAACACCAAACAACATTCCAGCAGACAAGATAAGTAATCAATCTTCACAGTTCTATGACAATTCTGAATTGCCAGTTTGCCAAACTTCGGAAGCACAAACTACCAAAAAGCGACACAGTGTGTCGTTTTTTGGTAGTTTGTGTTAAAAATTTTCTAACTCGCGCGAATACACACCACTGGCCGCGCACGCTGCCAGAATGAGATGCAAGGCACACCTGAAGATTAGGTAACGAGCGCAGGCTCCCGGCCAACGCGCGAAGGCCGGCCGCACCAATACTATTGTCACACAACGTCAGCGTCTGCAGCTTATGCATGCTCCGGAGGCCCGGCGCAAGCGCGATCGCCCCATCATCTCCAATTATATTCAAACCCAGATGCAGCGCTTTCAGGCCGGGCATTCCCGCGAGATATTCTGAGAGGGTTCCAGCGCCGGCCGGGCCGATGTAGTTGGAGTGAAGGTCTAGGGTTTGAAGGTTTGACATCGCGGTTAGGCAAGGCGCCAGCGCACGTGCACCCTCTGCGTGCAGCGCATTGCACCGGAACGCAAGCTTGCTGAGCTGAAGGAATCGAACAGTCGCATCTTCATTGCTGAGGTGGCTGGGGGAGCTGTCGCCGCGCCCGTTTCCATCTTCTGAGGTTCGACCTGACGAGGTGCGCGGGGAGGGCACTGAGGGGGCCGTCAGGAGCCTGATGCCGTCCGCGCAGATCCCGTTGTATCCCAGATTCAGCTCCCGAAGCGCGACCATGCGCCGCAGGTATGGTGCCAGGGCTTTCACTCCATCCGGGCCGATCGCATTGGACGATAGTTGTAGCACCTGCACCACTTGTTGCATGCATATGTGTCTCAATACAGCCACCATTGTGAAACAATCTCTCTCTCTCTCTCTCTCTCTTTGGCATCCATGCATGTGCGTTGGCACAAACGAGGCTGAACGGTGAAACAGAAACAAAGTTCTCACAAGAAAACTCCACGCTGTTTGTGAGAAATTTCATTCTGGTTTGCATGAAAACTCCATTTGCATGCGTTCACCTGTGCATGTCGATTTTCGTTCTGGCCCAGGTTTCAGTCACTGTCTGTCCAGCTTGCAAGAGATACTAGAAACGGTTGCAGAGCGCACCTGCAGGCTGAGCAGGCTGCTGATGTGAGGCGCAATTGCAGCGGCACCCGCAGCAGCCAATGCATTAGAGTGGAGGTCCAGAAACGTAAGCTTGGGCAGCTTTCCGAGGGCTTCCACGATGGCCCCGGCGCCGACGGGCCCCAGATTGTTAGTTCCCAATTTCAAAAACTGAAGGTTGGTCAGGCTGGTGATGTGCTGAGACAACGCCCTGGCGCCTGCATGCATGTATCTACACATATGCTGCGAGAAGTGGTCGACTGGAGGTCAGCGAGACTTGCCAGGTTGCACAATTTACTCTGAGGTGATGTTGTTATCAAAACAGACTCAAGTCGTATTTCTTCATTGATAATTTGTTCATTGATGAAAAAAAATCCTAGGATGTGGGCATTTGGGAAATACTCCTGATAAAAGCCCTATCACGATCAGAAAACAACCCTCTGTACCTGACACCAGGGTTGTCGTTATTGACCACTTTTCAGCCACTGTCAGTCAAATTAAAGAGCTTTTATCGTGGCCAGCCCGGACAATCTTGAATTGTTACACTCAACACCCCCCAAAATGAACGCTTAAAATACCTCACTAACATTATTAGTCTCTCGCCATTCCCTAACCATATCCCTGCGCTCCACCCCACACAAAAGTTCAAGCAAGCAATCAGACAGACCAGCAAGCCACACCAGCAGACACGAACCGCACCTTCGCCACAAATTCGATTATAATTCAAATCGAGCGTGTGCAGACAAACAAGCTGCGCGACGAAAGGCGCAAGAACACGCGCGCCGTTCTCATCAATACCATTCGAGCTCAGATCCAGAGCTTGCAGTGCGGAGAAGGAAGCCAGATGAGCCGCAAAACCACTCATGTTGGGCCCACACAGCGACGCATGCGTGACACTGAGGTACGAGAGCCTGGAGAGCGACCGAAACTCGTTGAAAACCCCGCCTAGGGCTTCGGATGGCAGGTCACGCAGAGATAGTGACAATCGCTGGAGGTGGGTCAGGTGGGAGGTGGCCCGTGCCTGCATGTTGCACACAGGCGGTTTCTCGTATGCTGCTCATACGCATGCGTACGAAAAGCAACGCATGGTGTACGTATGCCATGTGTTGCTTTGTTTCATGCATGTGGTGACCTCGGTTCGGCCGTGTTGTTTTGATCTTGATGGTTTGCGTGGACTGTGATTCTTACTTGCACAGGTTAGTTCGAGCTCTAATGCTAGGCAGATATACTCCAGATTGTTGGGGAGTTTATTGGGCTGCCACATAGAACAATAGCGGCGTGCCTGCTGAGCACTGATCGGAACAGGGCACTTGGCACATGAATCTGCAATTACAAACCCGAAAAGCAGTGAAAAGGGAGGAAACTAGATTGCATAGCTATGGTTCCTGGGAGCCATGGTTCTGGGCCAGCAGTGGTTCAAGTGAAGAACGGGCATGGGGGTCAAAAAGCAACTAAAACTAAAAAATTTTATCGCCAATTCACTTGAAAGGAGCATCAGCAGGAGGCGCACCTGCAGCAGGGTGGTGATGGGGTCGTACACGTGGCGGATGTGCAGCGAGCGGTCGCGGTCGATGGAGGCACAGTGCGCCCTCAGCGCCAGGGGGTGCAGATTCTGTGGCAGGCGCGCAAGCAGAAACGGGAACGGCGTGCAGGCGGCGCGCAGCACGCAGATTGCAAGGTCCGATGACAGCTCCGACATCACCTGCAGGTCGCAGAAGCTTCTGGAAGCATGCGTTTAGACAGCTTTTGAAGCGGGTGTATTGAGATCAGATACATGGGGCGGGGGAAAGGGTGCAGAAGTGCTGTGGTGGATGTGGCGGGTCGGGGTTTCATGCATGGTATGTGTTGCTGCTGAGAGAATTGGTTTTTGCACAAGAGAACCAACACAAGAGAATTGGTTGCTCGAGAAGATGTTGCATCGACAGGGCCGACAAGATATAATAGGCTGCAAAGGAAGACAGGAAGGTGCTGCTGAGAGAACAAGGCACAGAACTACTGTGCTGGGCTGGTATTCGACGCACACCATGCATGTTGCCGCAGGGGTGATTCCCCCTACGTGGGAGTGTACAGGTGTGGGAAGGCGGTGTAGGCGTGCAACCATCGCAGCAAAAACGAACGAAAGATAACAATAGAATAGCTCCTAAAATTTTTTGTTGACAATACGGCAACGGCATGTTGTAACAACGCGCAATGGAACGTTCAGCAAGGTACCTCAGCGGTCATGCTGGGCGCCGGTCCCGTGACTGCAGCGGTGCCCAATGACGTTGGCACATCAGCGTCAGACTCTGTTGTCCACAGTAGGTCTGCGTGTGAGTCAAACAGTGATGCAGCCAGCTGTGACGCAACAGCTGCTGCTGTGCCTTCGTCCACCAACACATCAGCTGCCTGCAAATTTTCAAAATTCAAATTCAAAATTCAAAATTCGAATTCGAACGGTGTTCGAACACCATTCGAATTCGAAGGAACATGTTCCTTCCATTGCAGGATGCACCCTGAGCACTGTGATCACCAGATCACACATATGACTAATCTCCTCACACTTGCCAAGTAATTCGCAGTGTGAACTCGCACCAGGAGGACAGACACGAGGCGCTGAGGTGTCGCGAGTGCTGGCACGCTTAGCTCACTGGAGGTGAGATATGCCAGCCATGCATTGAACTGATGACGTGGCAAGCACAGCGGCACCGCTCCTCCTGAACTGCTCTCCTGCATGCATGAGTACATACTGTTTGATGAACTTGGATGCATGGGAGCCCTAGCCCATTTCGAATTAAAGCATTCCTGTCGATAAAAAAATCCAAAATTTTCAAATTTGTGTTCAAACTTGAAGAGTTAACACCTGCATGTCTTGCAACAGCTTGCTGTGCTGCACCACAGTGTCAGGTAGCTGAGTCTCGGAGCCGTCCTCAAACACCACGTGCACATCGTCCTCCTCAAACACAATCACCACAGCAGTGTCGTCTTCAGCCATGCCTCTGAATCGCTGCGCTTCCCCGAAATCGAGTGTTGAAGTGTGAAGAGTGCAGAGTGCCTTCTAACCACTGTTCATGCGCTCCTTGAAATGTTTAGTCTCTGCAACATGGCCCAGCTTCAACTGTGTCTTTGTAAGCGTGACCAGGTTTCGTTTTCAAATGCTTTCATAGGGACGCTGAGAAAGTGTTGATGATGTAACCGAGGTAGCTGACCTTTGAGGCTGACACTTCCGGTTTGTCAGCTGTCGGAGTTGTTTCAACACCTCTTTTAGAGGTTGTTGCAGTGCCTTGGTTGCGTAGGGATGTTAGCTATTCTCTCCTAGTCTAAGAGGACGTTGGTGGAGCGTCCCCCCGGCTTGAGTCAGTCCCTATACTCAAGTTTCATGGCTTGGTGCAGCATGTGGGTAGAGAGGTTAGCTTGATTCCCTGTCGTTGCTTCGGTAGTGGCATGTCCTGTGTCGTTTGTGCGAGTTCGAGCTAAGTTGTCATGCGATGATTTGCTGGTACATGAGCCATTCTATGGAGTTATGCTTGTAACTTTACACACCTCTGAGACATGCAGCGCTACATGTCTCAGTGGTCAGTGGCCTTGGTTTCATCAACAGAAAGCGCAGAGTATAAAGCATGTCCTGCACGGTGATAGTATAATGCTGACCGGTATTTATGTCAACATGTTGACAGTTGAGCCCTTCTCCTGAACGCTGCTTGAAGAATTTGAACCACAGTCGGACATTGAGCAGAGGTGGACCACCCGAAGTAAAAGGGGTGAACCGCGATGTATGTATGCATGACTCGCAAAAAAATTGATAATATTCATTTGGCCCCCCAGGCCCCCAGGGCCACTAAACGGCATCGCGCACAGGCAGCGTTGCATTCCTGCCGCAGAATGGGAACGCAGTGGGCGACTCGAAAGCATGGCGGTTATGCATATGTATACAAGGCTTTGACTGTATGCACGGACCACACACAATTCTGCCACTTGCACGAGTCCTCGGGTGACTGCGTTTTTCTGCCTTGTCTGGATGCCAAGAACTCCATCAACAGGATATGAAGACTGCTTCTATTTGCATCTGTCCAGCGACATGACATTAAAGTTGACGGTTACAAGCAGAAGAACGAATTAAAGGGCCAAGGTGCTGTTTATTGTACTGTTGTCAGTGAGAGCTATATATCCCTTTCATTGTTCCTCCGCTACTGTTACGTGTGACACGCAACGCATCACCGCTGTCAAAGTTCTCGGTGATGTAGGCAGCTGCAATATATAATGCAGGATGGGACCAAGGTGTTGTACACACGACGCCCTCTGATGTATCGGTGCACTAGTGGACCACTACAAATCCCTCTTATATAAATCCTATCTGAACCAACCAGACACTGAACATAATGTGTCATCAAAAGTTTATGGAGCTGATGAAGGGCTTGCTGCTTCACGCGCGCTAGCTGCTGCCATTGTCTCTTCTCGCGTGTTGAATAGCCATACCGTACCAAGTACTGAAACACCACCAACAATACGCACAATGTACTTAAAGTTTGAGCATTGAGCGCAGTTTACTACTGTTGCCTAGATGCACTCGCTTCAGGAGATGTGCACCAGACACCAGCTAAAACGCACCTGAGGTCGATTTGCGCCACGCGCTGTGCTTTGCCGCTATCTAATCTGAGTGATCGGGTATTCTCAGCTATAAATCTTCGAATTTCTTCCTTTGTAGTAGCTCAGTATGCGGATAGGAGGCAAAGTGTGCACGGCTTTCCAAGGCGACCAATTCCGATTGCAGTGGCACAGATTTCGACGCTTGACGAGACGATCATGCGGCCCCAATACAACAGAATACAAACATCTTTGAGCGCGTGTCTGGATCATGTTCCTTGCGGTGCATTTCCTGCTCGCTGCAGGTTGAATTCTTCGAAGCCACCACAACGACGCAGCATGTGGTATCGAGCCTGACGAGGTGCTCGCCATGATACGAGAAGCAGACGCAGTTCTAAATACACTATTCTGCTGCGACTTGACAGGTAGATAATCTCCCTGCTCGTTAGTTTCCTGCTGTAGACATGTACAGCGATGTGATCGTAGTTTTTAGCAGTGCTAGTCACAGTATGACCATCATTAGCAGTGTGACCATCACTGATAGTGCCGGATTGCTGCTAATAAACAACCTCACAACGCGCTGGCCAATCACTGACGCATCGTGATGCCATGCACACTCTCTACGCACGACATATTGTGCGTAGATGTGTTGCAACAACACATCACACCAAAGCCACATGAAAGAGAGTGTGAGAGAGGGGATGTTGCAAGCTGTTCTTCATAAGCAACTGCTAGTTTGCAAGAAGAATCAATTCTGCACTTATAACAGTGTTCACTTCAAAGCTGACCGCTCAAATGCCACTGATGCTGTCAGTTGAGGCGGGCCACAGTCGGACATGCTGCCCATCCTGGGTTTGGTGAGACACCCGACTAGCCTTCTTTGTATATTCATTCTCACCCCATCCACCCATATGAAATGCAGAACAGTGGTTTCGAGTTGTCCACCATGGCCCCTGGCACCCCGTTGCTGCTGCACCAGTATCTGAGTATGGCATGGTGCACAAGCACAAATAGTGCATAGATATAGGAGTATCCGAGGCACAACAACAGCGCACAGATCCCAACCAAATGAAATCACACATCGCGACATAAGCCATCTAATCGACCAAGTCAGTACACACCAAACAACTACTCAGCACCAAAGAGACAGCCCCAAGCACCTTCACACAAGCCACACACACGAGCACCGCAACTAGAAAGCAGCCCAGAGCAGACGGCCCAACGCCGGAGTCCACACAATTAGTGCTCACCAGTGCCGCTTCATTTGTCAGGCCACCCACCTAAAACATAGTCCCAAATAATCAGCATTGTTCTGTCCAACTAAGCAACACTGGTGACTAGTGCACCATTCAGCAAGGTGTCCCAGCAAGGGCGGTTCCTGCCCGGCTCAGCCACGGAGAACCGCGATAGGCTGCCACCACATGAGGATGCGCAAGAGGCAGCGAGATGGCAACAGGAAGAGGGGGAGAGGGGGGGGGGGGGGGGGGGCAAAAGGGCCCGCCGAATGCAGAGAGGGGGGGTTGGGGGCTCCAGATGTGTCCGGTTCTGTTCTAAGCGCCCGACCCAGGAACGATGGTCGTATTCTACCGCTAGGAGCGACGATGTGACTGAAATAGCAAATTCGCCCAGAATCGTAACAAGGCATGAGGATGGCTGACGGGGGTGGGAGATTGGGAGGCGTTGGAGGGGACAGGGCACCTGCGACAGGTGGGGGGGGCGGCACTTCTCTGCTGGATAACTGTGGGATTGGAGGGAGTCCCTCATACTGAGATCATGTAAGAGACCCTTATGCTGTACTGTTCATACTTTGTCGCTATGGTGTGTGCTGGGTGCTTCGTGGGATCAGTTGCGCGGTTCCTCGTTGTCTCTGCATACTTGCTTGGTTTCCGATGCTCTCTATGCCGTTGCATTTAGTGCTCTCTTTTTCTTTTTTTCGAGTGCTGCGCCACTGTTGTGGCTATCTCGCTAAGTCGTACTTGGTACATGCATGATACAGACTATCTGCTTGCATGGTGCACTGCTGCGCTGTGCACTATGCTCTCTCTCTTATGAAGCTGTCTGTAGCCCTGAAGGGCTCCAGGCCTTGAGGGCTGCCATTGGAACCTTCACAGAGCTCATATCCGCAGGAGCATCGGCAGGCACAGACAACACGCGGTCTCTTTCATGGTGTGCATGGTTCAGTAACCATGCAATAGAAAGCCTTGCTCTGTGGTTACAGAGGGTTCACACACTGCTGAGATGCTTCATTTGTCGTTAACTGCTCGTAACCAAAGCATGCTCTCACACCAACCTTGCTGACTCATCAGTCTGACTCAGCAGTGGCCGCCTCAGCCACCAACTGCTTCTCTAGCAGCTGCTCTATCGCCGGTTCTGTGTCCCACGAGTGTTCTTCGAGCGCCTGTAGACACTCCAGCACCCCACAGCCACTTTCTTCCATGACTAGGGACACAGCTTCGGCCGCCTGCCCATCAAAGCCCCCCCCAACAACCCCGTCGTGATCCAACTCCCCATCTGAAGACGCCATCGCTGCCGCAGACTCGGGACCAGAGCCAAGCACAGGGTCTACTGCGCCAAGAGCAGAATACACTGGAAGGTTCTCGGTCGTTATGTCGATACTTGGAAGATCGTCAACAAGGCTAGGGTTTGCACCACCCCCATGCGTGCTGCTGGTTGTGGAGTCGTTCAGCCATGACGATGTGGCAGGCATGAGCCGCGCTTTGAACGACTCAAATGCGGAGACAAGGGTGGAGTCTACA
Organism: Ulvella scutata; assembly: GCA_032359135.1. Classification (NCBI taxonomy): domain Eukaryota; kingdom Viridiplantae; phylum Chlorophyta; class Ulvophyceae; order Ulvales; family Ulvellaceae; genus Ulvella; species Ulvella scutata. The sequence goes on along the minus strand of JAUMHD010025176.1, from coordinate 1,791 downwards.
CACCCGCGGTGTCGCGGCCGCTTCCTTTTCGCAGGCGCCCCTAGAGTTGTGGGGGACGCAGCACCTGCCCCCCCTGCATGCATGGCGCCGCTCACAGACACCGCTAGCAGAGCTTCCAGTTGCGTCGACCCCGCCTCAAACAACCCTAGGGTTTTCGCAGCAAGCGCAGCTTCGGCAGCCTCCGACGGAGTAAACCCTGGCGCGTTGCGGCTGTTCGCCTGTAGCCACATCTGCTCCTCGCGGTCGAGCAAAGCCGTATCGTCTTCTGGCTGAGTGTCTGATTGCGCGTCCTCTCCACTGCCGCTAGACGATGAAGATGAAAAATCACTGGAGGAGTAGTTGTGGCGGGGGCGGTACGTTGCCCTCCCAACTGCCTCTTGCAGATCCTCTGTGAACTCCGGGTGGTGTTTCAGTTGAACATGTGCGCCCACCAGCGTCTTGAGCAGCAGCGCTAGCTCTCCTTCATGCAACGTGTGAACACCGCGGCGAATTTGCGCCAGTAGCCACGACACCGCCGGCGCGAAACCCTCGCCGTATCTCACGATTCCGTACGGAACATTCTGAAGCTCTGCCAGCATCCGCAGCGCGTCATCTGCGGGCACTATCACCCCCTTGTCCACTGTTAGGCCTAGAACTCTAACGATCTCGTTTTCCGCTACTTCGGTGTCTTTGGGGGAGCGGCCCTCGCCGATCGTGCGCGCCGCAATGCATGTGAAAGCGCGCACTTCCACCCCTAAGACACAAAGCTGGCGATGCACTGCGTCACGAGCTTCACTGGTAGACACCTCGCGGATTCGCTGCGCCAGCCCCGCCGAAAGGTTACCTAACCTTGTGTAATTCATGCGCGCACGTGTCTCGCTGCAGATCAGCAAGCTAATCCTCCATGCATCTTCGCGCGCCAAGGACTCCCCACTCAGGTCCACCACCTCCCCCTCATCGTCCACCTCACCCATTATATTCACCGACTTGGTGGGAATATGCAGCACGCTGTCACACAGCACGCATGCATGGTGCCGAAGCGTGCGTGCCATACGCGCGCCAACGTCGCTTCCCAGCTTCCCCCTCGCAGTCCCTTTGGGTCCCCTGTCGACACATCTTGCCACCCACCAAAGCGCCACAGCCACCCTCACTTTGCCGCAGTTTCGGTACTGCAGCCAGTGTTCTCTAGAAGCTTCTAGAATCTCGTTCCAGAACTCCTCGGGCCTCGCCTGCAGGTGCATGTCATCGGTGACCTCACTCTCTTCTGCGGAGCTGTCGGAGATCGCGTAGGTGCGCGTGTCAACGGGTGATGCATGGAAGAGGGCTGCGCATGCCATGACCACCCCCGGAAGCTTCTCAGGGTTGTAGCACCTGCACCGAACGATCTCCCTAACTCCCCGCAGCAACAAAGTAGCAAAGCAATTACTGCAACCTTCATCTGGACCTTTGTCAAGGGGACTTGTTGCGGACTTTGCCGTGTTCTTTGGTAGCTTGTTCAATTGTACATGTTGCTGTACAGCAACAATACTTGGCACTCTCCAATACTTGCCACTGATATGGGATGTCGTGAGGAGAACAGGTATGCTGGATGCGGCTGGTTGCATCTCTGTCACAAGCTGACGAGGCATTTAATGGCCTGGCAAGACAATGGGAAGAAAGAGGTCGAGAGGTGTGAGAAGGGGGGGGGGGGTGGAAACCGGACCAAATGGCATCCTGATACGCAATGCAGATAAAGGACAACAGGGGGCAGGACAACCAAAGGGGGCGGGAGGGGGGGGGGGGGGGGGGGGGGAGCGGCCCCCCACCCCCACC